>MCJB01048769.1:0-25983 GCA_002018475.1 Nicotiana obtusifolia
ATGGATCTTTGTGGACCAATGAGAACATTGAGCAGATGTGGTAAGAGATATGTGATGGTACTTGTTGATGATTACTCTAGGTTTACTTGGACATTGTAAGAGATATGTGATGGTACTTGTTGATGGAATAGGAGTATCCAAATTCAAATATGGCTATGTGCCCAAGTCCAAAATCACCATACAAACCTATACAAACCATCAAATCATGAATCCGAGATCGTTAACACAAAAGTCAAACCTTGGTCAACTCTTTCAACTCTTCCAACTTAAAGCTTCCAAATTGAGAATTATTCTTCTAAATCAATCCCGAACTTCCCGAAAGTCAAATCCACCGCACACAAAAGTCGTAATACATTAAATGAAGCTACTCGGAGTCTCAAACCACAGATCGAAATGCTAGAACTCAAAACGACTGGTCGGATCATTACATTCTCTCCCACTTAAACATATTTCATTCGCGAATGTGCCAAGAATCATTCCAAAGTTATCAAATCGCTGCATAAGCTCATCGTACACTTAACAATTGGTGATCCCACGTCATCACAAACTAGAAAATCCCATCAACACAATCTCGACTGAAGATTCTTCCTTCAACCTTAACCGATAAGCCTTAGAAGCAAATTTCAACATCTAGAACTCCTTCTAAGATCCGATTCTCGCATATACACACTATATCGATCTCAACCAGCTGTAAAATAAATATATTCATGAGATATAACCACACAACGTAACCCATCGCTCATATGCCCATAGAAATATCTTCTAACCACAATATCTATCCATTACCAAAACCGGTACTGATAGTACATCTCATATCAAATAGAACCTTATTCCAAACCTTTGAAACACTAATAATGACGAAAGGAACATGTAGACACTCTTAACTACCCACCAAATAAATAAGTCATGGAGCTCTCGCGCGAGATAAGAACCTCTGCCAAAATCTAACCTGAATAATGATAATTTTATCCAACATACCTTATCAAACTCTGATTGCACTAATCCCAGTCCCAATAATCTCTTCTCATCCATTACAAGTTGCTCAACCAACAGGCAAACCAAATGCCACCTAGCACTGCACACGATGCAATTCGTGCACCAAACAAGAAAAATCTTGAACATGATCAATAATGGAAAGAGATCCGAATAAGGAGAACTATCCAACAATTTCAACATATACAACCTCGAAAAAACCAGGCAATGACCCCTCCCACAAGGGAGAAACTAAATACACTAAATAAGACAAGGTACCATAACCAAACATAATCATGCTGCGGCGTGCAACCTATACCACTTAAATGACTGATCTGTCACACCTGCATAATCATCCCATGGAGGGTACTCCCACAACCTCCCGCACCAAGTAACAAAATCTGAACATCAATGGCCACCGACTATGCTATTTCTGTAGTGCTAGTCAAGCATCCGCAAATCAATACACAATACTTCTTCCATAAAATAGACCACCCTCAAGCTACCCGAAAATAGTGCCAGCATACTCTGAACATCTAAAATCTCCCCTGCTCCTCCGAGATCGTGACATTCCTGTCAAAGCTAAACTGCAACCTTGATCCTTCAGTTCCAATTCCATACCGTTCAATGAACCTATCATGTTGTTAGGTAGGAGTACAAGAATCTCATCGTAATCTTGATCCACCAGTAGGAATAACACTTCATCAGCTAGAAAACTTTCACTTAACTCATTTCAAAAGGAAAAATTTGTGACACGCAACCAAATTCCCATAATTGCAGAAGACACAAACCTCAAGTCATGGTCAAAACCGTCATAACCTCTTCGGCACCTATTTGCACATACCCAAACTATCAGGATTAAATACCTCCAAATCAATCGAATTACAGAGACTGCCAAGCCCGTAATTTGTCAAGCCCAAACCTTGGGGAGCGGGAGCGGCACTCGATTGAGACCTCCTAGTCAAGCTAGCCTACGTGCCTACCATTCCACCTCACCCATGAATAGTTTGAGGATAAATATAAAGAGTTAAACCAATCAAGAGGATACTATGCGCAAAACCAATGTCAATGCTATAGTTACATCCATCATGAAATCAACTAACCTCCCTAGGTCCACACTGAACCAGCGGCCTTAAGAATCCCTTCATTAATTAACATCACCCGAAGGTCTAACAACGTGTTTGAAACTCGAAGACGTATTGCATCCAAGATAATGATCGACTACTTCACCTTTTCCTACATTCCAATCAAGCCCTTTTCGTCACATTCATAATTCCTAAGTATAGGAATCACCTCAGAGATCATCTCCCTAGAACCATCGACACTGGAAATGCCGATTCGATCCTGAAGTCGCCGCACACAACCATCCCTGTTAACTTCTTCTTTGGTTCCATCTCACAATGCCGTGCCCAGAGGCAAACAAATGAAAACCAACATACCGATGAGCCTTAATGCATTCAATCAAGGATGGAGACACCACAATATGAACAAGAATTCCACCAAATTCAAATATATCAAATCTCAACCGTAGGCAACACCAACACTGGGCTGAAATGACGTAACACCTCTCCACAAGGAGATAATAATAGCCTACTCGAATATGCAGGGAGAAGCATCCTGCACCACATCTGCAGTACCATTACAACTCTTCGATGCCCAACTGATGAAGAGCACTCAACATCGTATAAGAATGAGTAGGAAGGAAAGGAAGGCTAAGCTTTAATGTAACCAAACCACACGGTGAGGAATCAAGAAGGGAAGTGCTCCTAACAACGCCTCTCGAAGATAAGTACAGACGTCTCCGTACCGATCCACAAGACTCTACTAGACTCACTCCTGACTTGTGAAACCCAAGTGAACCTAGAGCTCTGATACCAAGCTGTCATGACCCAAAACCCACTATAGGTCACAATGGCGTCCAACGTTGCCGTTAGGCAAGCCAACGGTGAACTACCAACTTAATCGTTCAGTTTTTGAAATTATGAATCTTATTAGATAGAGAGATCAATGCAATAAAAATAGTAGGACAATTTCAATGAAATATAAAGTAAAAGTGTGTCCATATAAGCAATATCATAAACAAATTCTAGAACACCCCAAAACCCGGTATCACAAGTGCATGGGCATCTACTAAGAAGTACAATTGTAATACCACATCTGTCTGGAATACAAGATAGATAGGATAATGTAAATAATTATGATGGTGACTCCATATGCTGCGGATCATAAGATGGGATGCAGCTCACTGTGAAGTCCCCGCAATAGCTGTGCCTTTGCGCCTAAAAGACCACTAGAAATATATACCTGCATAATAAGTGCAGAAGTGTAGCATGAGTACGTAAATCAATGCGTACCCAGTAAGTATCCATCATAACCCCTGAATCACTAGTAGAATAACCACTTCATCGGCTAGAACCCCTTTCACCCAAATCATTTCAGAAGAACAATTGCAACACGTAATCAAGTTCCCATAACCGCAGAACCATGCTGATTCAAGCCATAACTATCCGACTCAACTTTTCCAATTTACTCTTGACTTTCCCTTGGAATAATAGTACCAATGCACCGATACCAAAAAACTACACAGGCACACAACCACAAGACTCAATCATAGACGGTGAGCTCCCTCACTTAGCTTTACGCTACAATCACATAGATCCAGACTCCACAACGACCTCTTCTGCTCAGTTACCATGATCACACACCATTGCTCGACCAAAATTCTCATAGTTTCTTGTTGGACTAATCATAACACATCCCGGATTATCAGCTACAATCGCACACTCGACCTCTTAACAGTCGTACCATCTTCCTCAAGCGATCCAAGCTCACATCACAGTACATGCATCCCATGTCGGGTAGAAAGTAGAACTCTTTGTAGGAACCTCATCAAAACCACACAACCGGTAACTTGCTCACAAGAGATAAAACACCTATGTAACTTCATATCGACCTCCTCCAACTTTAATGGATGTAGGTGGTTTGTCAATGGGCAGTTGCCCTCTACTCAGCAGTTGCCCTCTACTCAGCAGACTTGGTGATCCCTATTCTACTACAGGGCCTTATGACATTTGATTTTGCATATTGTGTTTTGAGGTATAGCTGGGGCTTTGTCACCGGCACTTCCATATTGTACTCTTGTTCACTTATAAGTTCCGTAGACATACTGTGGGTTATGTTTTGAGTGGGGGAAAACTACACAATCCGACATACAAAAATAGCATATTATGCCCAAATAGTGAAGCAAAAGCCTAGACATGATTTCAAGCATAAATAAGATTACTTAAGTAGTCAAACAAATAATTAAAGCATGTTACAAGCAGAAAAAGTATCAAAACAAGGCATAAAAAGCCTAAAATATACCCCAAACATAGTACAACCTAGATATCTGTATATATGCTTGCTACCTCGTATATATGTCAGCCTAACATATATCATGTAGTACATAAGTCCATTCTAGAAAATATTCCCTCAAGTGAAAGTTAGCCAGGATAATTACCTTTTCTAAAGTAGGCTCTAACCTTACAAAATGTGATTCTGAGTCTGTTTACCCAAAAGTCAAACGTTGGTCAATTTTTTCAACTTAAAGCTTCCATTTAGGAACTAAGTGTTCCAAATTACTCCTGAACCTTTTGGGACCAAAATCACCCATACCCTCAAGTTAAAAAATATTAAATGGACATGCGGGAAGTTTCAAATCACGAACGAGATGCCAGAACTCAATACGACCGGTTGGCTCATCAATTTTTGGAGCCTTTTTTGCTGAAATTTCAACTTTTTATCATAAAGCCTCATTTCGTACATAGACTTTATTTTATTATTTTGTGAGATACAAAATATGGATTTTGGAGAGTTTTGAAGGAGAGTTTAACTATATCATTGGGGTGATAAATCCTAACCTAGATCTATGATTGTTACGTGTATCATTCAATGGAAAGGTTGAGTCTTAAACATGCATTAACATTCTAGACTCATGTGGAAACATATGCATATCATTGACATATACACATTCATGCATATTACATAAGCATGGGACTTGTTAGTGGATTGATGGACACTTGGGGAGTGTGGCATCTCAAACCAAATCTGTGCTCAACAATGTAGCCCCCGGCTCAAACCACCCAATTGGAGAATGACATCACCTCCCATACAGGGCGAAATAAGGAGCCATTTGAATACTTGATTGGTAGTTGTTGTTGTAGGAAAACTCCGCAAGTGGAAAGAACTGATCCTAAAACTCTCGAAATCTATAACATAGGCACAAAGCATATCCTCTAATATCTGAATGGTGCGCTTGGACTATCCGTCCGTCTGGGGTGGAATATTGTACTGAACTCAACCGGTGTGCTTAACTCACGTTGTACGACCCTCCAAAAGTGTGATGTAAGCTATGTGCCTCGGTTAGAGATAATGGATATTCAACACGCCATGAAGTCGGACAATCTCGCAAATATAGATCTGAGCTAGCAGCTTTGAAGAATAGGTGTAACGGCCCGATGTGTTGTAGAAACACATAAGATACTAATTGTTTAGACTTGGCTTGTTTTAAGTGCAAATCCCTCTTTGTAATTATGCAATTTTAACATTCTTGTGGGGTATGAGGTATAAGAATCTAATAATTAAGAAAAGAGCTCAAAAAGGCAAGTAATGAAGGATATGCGGTCGCATTTATAACATGCGACCAACATATCTTACATGGGCGTTGCATACTTGGACAGATTTCTGGGCAAAGGTTCATGTCAGAAATGTTGTCTGAAATGCGGACCGCATTTCAAGAATGCGGACCGCAAATTGCCCTGCCTGTATCGCAGAGTGGAATAGAGAACTGGACAAGTTTTACGTCAAAAATGCAGTGAGAAATGCGGACCGCATTTCTAAAATGTGGACCGCAAATCTCACAGTGAAATCGCAGAGTGAGATAGAGTCTTGGGCCAAATGCTGTGTCAGAAATGCTGTCCAAATGCGGACCGCATGTTGAGTTTGCGACCAGAATGCGATCGCATTCTGGACACCTAAAATTTTATTTTGTCCCAAATTTGACCCACTATAAATAGGAAGTAGGAACCCTAACATGCAAAAAACCCCTTATTTCGTCAATTACCTCAGAAAAACTCACCAAAACACCCTCAAACCCCAGCAAATCAACCTCCAAATCGCCTTGAAAACAACCCCAAAATCCGTGAGAAACATATCCAAATTATAGTCATCAACCTCCCATTTACCAGCCTAGCTTTCCCCATTTAAACCCACCAAGAACCAGCTGCAACTCGCCGAAAAATAGCCCCAGTTTAAGCTGAAAAATAACCGTAGAATCACTCCCTTCAAACCCCAACATCTATTACAAGAAACCCCACTCTCTAACACCAAAGACCCAGCTCAAATTGCTGCAAATTGTGCCAAGAATTTCAGTTGATTTAAGGCACCCTACCAAGTTTTAGCTTGTTAGCTCCAATTGAGTTCGCCTAAAGTTCGTGAGCGTTCCTAAGAGGTTGGACTCGAAGAATTGTTGGAAGTCTAGGAAGTTATTGCGAAGCAAGATAAGTGTTTGTTCTAACCTTAGCTTGAGGGATTAGAAATCGTGTCTTGTTTGCTAAATTGCTCCTTGTTGAGAACAATGTATAGGCATGGTGACGAGTGTCTATACGTTGGTGTCACGCATGACCGTGGGTCGTGTATGGATAACCGTTGTGTGACTATTGTTTTGAATTGTTGAATACTACCTTGATTTGGTATGATGTGTTGCATGAGGGAGGGGGTGGCAAGCCTGCCACGAGATAATGTGAATTGAGGGCGGGTGGTACGCCTACCACAAGGTTGCTTCATTTTAGTTGTTCCTTTTGGTTATGGTTCTAGCCTTCTTTGTTCGGTATAAAGTCGATGGTTAACTAGACTAGTTGAGTGAGGAGTTCGTGGGAGTCTAAAGGGTCCAGTGTCAAAATTGTGGGTAGCGTCTAAGGAGTTCGTAGAGGTTTAAATGGTCTAGTGCCACATTAGTAGAGTCGTGTATAGAGTTAATAAAATGATAATTGGGTTGGGAGGTTAATTGTAGAACTTCGACTGTAATTGAGTACTAACATTGATTGGGCTAAATAGGAGTCAAGTTTGGTTTGGTTATAGCTGAATTCCCCCTGGCCAGGATGATTGTTTGCTGTTATTTGTTCCCTTGATGGGAAGTTGTTATGTTGATTTGTTCCCTTGCCGGGAGTTCTTGTGATTGTTGTGATGATGAAAGTGGGAGCGGGTGGCACGCCTGCCACGAGATATTATGAAAGTAGGAGCGGGTGGTACACCTACCACAGTATATATATTGTAAGTGGGAGCGGGTGGCACACCTGCCACGAGATATTATGAAAGTGGGAGCGGGTGGCACGCCTTCCACGAGATATTATGAAAGTGGGAACGGGTGGTACGCTTACCACAGTATATATATTGTAAGTGGGAGCGGGTGGCATGCCTGCCACGAGATATTATGAAAGTGGGAGCGGGTGGTACGCCTACCACAATATATATTGTAAGTGGGAGCGCGTGGCACTCCTGCCACGGGATGTGATGTATATGGGAGCGGGTGGAACGCCTGCCACAAGAGGTTACTGTAAGTGGGAACGGGTTGCACGTCTGCAACAAGAGGTTACTGGAGGAAAAAGGGTGGATTGTATTACATTTCATTGTGTTAAATGCTGAATTGCAGTTTTCTTTCTTATTCATTGATGATTTGTTTCATTTTATTTGTTTGCTATTTCGATGTATGTTTTCCTTTTTCCCGTTTAAATTGTTTATGTATTTTATCTTCTGCTGTAGATACATATATGCTTAAAATTGCACAGGTTTATCTGGAGTCTGGTCCTAGCCTCGTCACTACCTCGCCGGGGTTAGGCCAGGCACTTACCAGCACATGGGGTCGGTTGTGCTGATACTACACTCTGCACTCTTTTGTGCAAATCTCAGTGCCGCAGGCTACGAACAGTAGGAAGCTTCCAGCCTCTGATTTTCAGGCGACCCAAGGTAGTTTTGCAGACGTCCGCGGATCTTGGAGTCCCCTGTCCATTTCTTGTATCTGTTTCTTCTATGTAGTCCAGAAACAGCATTTTGTTATATTCTTCAGACCCTGTTTGTAGTACTCTTAAATAGTTTGTGAAACTATGACACCTGATCTTGGATAGACCGTTGTGGATAGTTTATCGTCGATAGTTGTGTAAAGTATTAACTTTGTGTTTATTTCGCTTGTTGAATTACTACTTTTCAATTGATGCATTTTTTATGTAATGAATTCGTAAATAGAAACGTGGTAATTAGTCCGATTGACTGGCTTGCCTAGCTTTCACTAGTAGGCGCCATCACGACACCCAAGGGTGGGAAATCTGGGTCGTGACAATAGGTAGTCACCACCGGAATGAAATGAGCCGACTTGGTCAATCTATCCACAATCACCCATATAGCGTCAAATTCCCATTGAGTCTGTGGGATCCCAACAATGAAGTCCATGGTAACACACACCCATTTCCACTCGGGAATCTCAAGTATCTGAAGGAAGCTGCATGGCCTCTGATGCTCATAGGCACTGAGCTACATACTTCACTATGTCTTTCTTCATTCTCCTCCACCAATAGTGTTGCCTCAAATCCTGATACATCTTAGCGACATCCGGATGAATGGAGTACCGCGAACTGTGGGCTTCCTAAAGAATCAACTCACATAACCCATACACATTAGGCACACAAAATCGGCCCTGCATCCGCAACACACCGTCATCTCTAATAGAAACCTCCTTGACATCGCCATGTTTTACCGTGTCCTTAAGGACAAGCAAATGGGCGTCGTCATACTAATGCTCTCTGATGAGCTCATATAAAGAAGACCAAGAAACCATGCAAGCAACGACTTGATTAGGCTCCGAAACAACCAATCTAATAAACTGATTGGCCAAGGCCTAAACATCAATGGCTAGTGGCCTCTCTGCCTTCCGACTCAAGGTATCGGCCACCATATTGGCCTTCCCAGGATGATATAGAATAGTGATATCATAGTCTTTAAGCAACTCTAACCATGTCTGTTGCAGCAAATTAAGATCTATTTGTATAGACCTCACATGGGACAACGTACATATAATGCTGCCAGATTTTCAATGCTTGAACAATAGCTGCCAGCTCTAAGTCGTGGTCATGATAATTCTTCTCATGAACCTTTAACTGCCGAGATGCGCAGGCAATCACCCTATCATCCCACATCAGCACCCTGCCAAGGCCAACATGTGATGCATTAGAGTACATAGTGTAAGACCCCGAAGCCGTAGTCACCACCAACACCGAGGCTGTAGTTAAGGCAGTCTTGAGCTTTTGAAAGCTCTCCTCACACTCCTCGGACCATCTAAAAGGAGCACCCTTCTGGGTCAATCTAGTCATAAGTGCATCAATGGATGAGAAACCAGATACACGTCGTGCCCTTAAAATCCGAGCCAAACAACTTATAGAGAAGATACACACAAAAAGGCATGTATACATTCTAGATCTAGCTTATAGAGAAGATATATGAATAAAACATGAATACAAGTTATTTGCAAATAGAGAAGAGATGCAAAAAATACACACACTAATCGGTTTTCCTCATACCACGTATACGTCATCAAGAGAGAAATATGAGAGGATGATCCTTAAAGGAAGGATCCTTATCCATATCCTGCATGGACAACTCACATGCCACAATATATATATCATTCGGATGGTGATCACATTGAAGCATTAATTGTTGAAATACCATTCTTGTAAAGTTATTCACTTTCATTTTGCTATTGTTGAGACTCTTGTGCATATTGTGGTTGATCCATGGGCTATTTGTTGTGGAAACATTGGTATTGTTGATTCTTTTGGCAAGTTGTGACATACGGTTACTTGTCGCGACTTGGTGTGGTTTTTGGGTCTTGACACAAGAAAAAAGAGGGTAAGTGATTTCTACTTGAATTTGATATTATATCTTGTCAGCCCATGGATTTTACATATAGATCATGGGATTGAAAGAGAAATTTGGACTCAGTTTTGGAATCTAATTACATTTCTGGACTCGTGGAGTTGTGGGTAGTCGAGATCTATCCATTGACTTGGGTTTTGACCATGTAGGCAAGGAGTTGTCTTTTGTTGACTTTTTGGTAATTGGATAAAAATTAGAGTTTTATTGTTTGGAATTAATTCCTATAGCATTGTTTGATGTTATTGAGTTATCTTTGGCTTGATTCGAGCTGGTTGGAGCTAATTTCTAAAGGAAAGGCTATTTTAGAAGGTTAATTTTGGCTTGTTGAGGTAAGTATCTTGCCTAATCTTATGTAAGGGAATAACCCTTAGGATTTGGTATTGTTTACCTAATTGTGATATGTGAAAAGTGACGTGTATGCAGTGTGACGAGCGTGTACACAGGTGCTATGTGTGGTTTATGACCGGATTAGACTTTAAGTTTCTAATATGCCTTATTTTGATTTTATGCTTTATGTGATACGTGTTTAAGCAAATTTATGACTATGTGAACTTATCCTTTCATGTCAGAGATTATGTTTAGGGTTATTATCGCTTAATTAGCCAAGATAGGATATTGTGGAATGGTTGTTATAACTGATTTAGCAATAGTCATACTTCATATATTGCGCATTCATCCGTACTTTATTATTATTATGTCCTTATGCACTTTGTTGATGAATTATGAGCATATGTCTCTTTGATAATAATTTGGCATCTTGCATTGTTATGATTATGGCATATGTGGACATGTTGAGTGGACAGATTTGTGTTAGCAAGAGGTCATTTTCCGTGAGGATATGATGATGTTGTTATTGTGGAACAAGCTCATTTGTCATGCGATTATGATGACGTTGTGGCACGAGGTCTTTTCCGTGCGATTGATATGATCATGGAACGAGGTCTTTATCATGCAATTTATATGATTATGGAATGAGGTCTTTTCCATGCGATTAATATTATTATGGCACGAGGTCTTTATCGCGCAACGTGTAGATATGGATCCATCCCCCTAGGGTCGCCTTCTCATATTTCTCTCTTGATGGAGTACACGTGGATTGTGGTACTTTGACTGATGTGATTGATTTTGATGCAGAGGCAGTTGATGATGAGTGGTGTACAAGAGTGGAACCTTGATCATGCAAGTGAATCCTTTATTCTTGTAATGCATTTTACTTGCTTTAGTGTTGCATTTTACTATGCTACTCTATGCCTCTATTATTGACTGATGATTTGATTGTCGAGATTGATTTTACTCGTGTTGAACTGATCTCTCTTATTTTGTTGAGTTGATGATGATGTATCTGGTTGTAATCTTGTTATAAGTTATATTGCACGTGTTCTTGATTTAGTGAGTATCACATGACTTGAACCTTGTCACTATATCACCGAGGTTAGTCTTGTACTTTTGAGATTACCTATGTATTCGGTTTAGAGCTCATGACTCTGTACTACCTATCTTTGGGAGTTGGTATCATGTATCGCTATTTTGTCTTATGTTGAATATCATTCCACAATTTATGATGATTCGGACATATTATATCTTGTCTTCTTGATTGAATGATGTGAGTATAATTGACTTACCTAGTCTTGGAGGTTAGGTGCCATCACAACCTTTGGTGGGATTTCGGGTCGTGACAAGTTGGTATCACAGCTATCTATGAAACATCGGTAATATCCGGCCAAACCGAAGAAACTTCGGATCTCGGTAGCTAAAGACGGTCTGGGCAAACTCTGCATTGATTCAATCTTCTTCGGATCTTCCTTGATCCCCTCACTCGACAACAAATACCCCAAAAATACCACCGAATCAAGCCAAAATTCACACTATGAGAATTTTGCATATAAGTTTTTTTCTCTCAAAATCTGGAGGACAATCCTCAAATGATGCTCATGATCCTCCCGGCTACGGGAATACACCAAGATGTTGTCAATAAACACAATGACGAATGAATCAGGATATGGCTAGAATACAGTATTCATCAGGTGCATAAATGCTGCTAGGGCATTGGTCAGCCCAAATGACATCACAAGGAACTCACAATGATCATACTTTGTCCTAAAAGAAGTCTTCAGGATATCCGGATCCCGAATCTTCAGCCGATGATACCCTAACCTCAAATCATCCTTCAGTGCACCTCCTGCATGGGGTTCTTATTGTGGTTATCCTAGTCGTCCAGGACAAACTCAGTTCCAGCCGTCACATTCGCAGAGAGCTTGTTATAAGTATGGTAATTTGAGATGTATGATGAGAGATTGTCCCAGGCTTCGATTGAGTATACATTAGTAGGGTATCCAAGATATGATTCCCTCTCCAGATGCTACACCACCTGCATAGCTGGCTAAAGGTGGGGGACATGCGAGTAGAGGTCATCCTAGAGGGGGAGGTCAGACCCGGTGGTATGCTTTCTCTGGTAGGACTGAGGCAATTGCATCATATGCAGTTATTATAGGTATTTTTTCGGTCTGTTATAAAGATGCTTCAGTATTATTCAATTCATGTCCTACTTATTCGTATGTGTCGTCCTACTTTGCATCATATTTGTATATATCTCATGATTCTCTAGATACTCCTGTTTATGTGTCTACACCCATTGGAGATTTTATTATGGTGGATCGAGTTTATCGTTCTTGTGTGGTTACTATTGGGGACTATAAGACTAGGGTTGATCTTTTGTTGCTAATAGGGTGGTCTTTGATGTGATTTGGGAATGGATTGGTTATCTATTTACCATGATATCCTTGACTGTCATGCTAAGACCGTGATGTTGGTTATGCCGTATTGCCAAGGTTGGAATGGGAAAGTTCCTTGGGTCACATTCCTGGTAAAGTGTTTTCTTTTCTGAAGGCTCAACGGATAGTTGAGAAGGGGTGCTTGGCGTACTTAGACTTTGTTTGAAAAGTCAGTGCTGATACTCCTACGGTTGGTTTAGTCACTGTAGTGAGAGAGTTTCCAGATGTGTTCCCTCTAGACCTACTGATTATGCCACCCAATAGGGACATTGATTTGGCACCGGGCACTCAACCCATATCTATTCTACCGTGTCACATGGCTCCAACAGAGTTAAAGGAATTGAAGGAACAATTGCAGGAATTGTTGGATAAAGATTTCATCAGGCTGAATATGTCACCTTGAGGTGCGCCGGTACTATTTATGGAGAAGAAAGACAGTTCCATGAGGATGTGCATTAACTACAAGCAATTGAACAAGGTTACCATAAAAATAAGTATCCATTTCCGCGCATTGATGGCTTGTTTGACCAGCTTCAAGGTTCTAGGGTATTCTCAAAGATTTACTTGAGATCGGGGAAGTATCAAATGAAGATCATGGAATCAAACATTCCTAAGATGGTGTTTAGGACCCGTTATGGGAATTATGAGTTCTTGCTGATGTCTTTTGGTTTGACAATGCGCCAACAACTTTTATGCATTTGATTAATAGTGTGTTCGAGCCTTATTTGGATTATTTTATCATTATGATCATTGATGATATCTTGGTTTATTCACGAGCATCATTTGAGGATTGTGCTTCAGATTCCGAGGGAGAAGAAGTTATATGCCAAGTTCTCTAAGTATGAGTTCTGATTGGATTCACTGGCACTCTTAGGCCATGTGGTGTCTAGTGAGGGGATCAAGGTGGATCCAAAGAAGAATGAGGTAGTGCAGAGTTGACCCAGACCTTCTACAGCCACGAAAATCAAGGGTTTTCCGGGTTTGGATAGTAACTATTGTCTTTTTATGGAGGGTTTCTTGTCTATTGGAGCTCTATTAACCATGTTGAACCAGAAGAGTGCTCCGTTCAGATGGTCGGACGAGTGTCAGGAGAGCTTTAAAAAGCTCTAGACTTTTGTGACTATAGCTCTATTTTTGCTATTGCCCTCAAGATCGAGGTTGTATATGGTCTATTATGATGCTTTGCATAATGGTCTTGGGTGTGTGCTAATGCAGGACGGTAGGGTGATTGTCTATGCATCGCACCAGTTGAATCCTCATGCAAAGCACTATCTGGTGCATGAATTGGAATTAGTAGCTATTGTGCACGTGCCCAAGATTTGGAGGCGTTACTTATATGGTATGTCTTGTGAGGTGAATATGGATCGTCAAAGTCTTCAACATCTGTTTAAACAGAAAGATTTGAATTTGAGGCAGCGGAGATGATTGGATATGTTGAAGGATTATGATATCACTATTCTTTATCATCGAGGAAGGCTAATGTAGTTGCAAACGCCTTGAGTAGGAAGGCATAGAGTATGGGGAGTTTGTCATTCATTTGAACTGTGGGTAGGCCTTTAGCTATGGATGTTCAGGCATTGGCCAATATATTGGTGAGACTGGATATTTTTAGCCGAGCAGAGTCCTTGCTTGTGTTGTTTTATAGCAGTCCTTGTTTGAGCGCATTAAGGCTTGTCACTATGATGATCCCCATTTGCTTGTCCTTAAGAATACGGTGTTGAACGGTGATGCTAAGGAGGTGACTATTGGTGATGATGGTGTATTGCGTCTTCATGGTCGAGTTTGTGTTCCCAATGTAGATGGCTTAAGAGAGTTGATTCTTGAGGATGCTCATAGTCCGCAGTATTCTATTCACTCAGGTACTTCGAAGATGTATCATGATTTGAAGTAGCATTATTGGTAGAGGAGGATGAAGACGGACATAGTTGGATATGTTTCTAGGTGTTTGAATTGTCAACAGGTCAAGTATGAGCATAAAAAACCAAGTGGTTTGCTTCAGAAGATTGATATACCAAAGTGGAAGTGGAAATGCACTATATGGACTTTGTGGTAGGGTTGCCACAGGCGTTGAGGAATTTTGATGCCTTTTGGGTCATTGTGGATCAGTTAACCAAGTTAGCACATTTCATTCCGGTTATGACTTCCGATACTTTAGAGAGGTTGTCTCATATCTACATTAGAGAGATTGTTCATTTGCCTGGTATACCTGTATCTATCATCTCAGACAGCGATACCCAATTTACTTTGCACTTTCGGAGGGCGGTTCAGCGTGAGTTGGGCTTGCATGGGGATTTGAGTACTGCGTTTCACACCCAAACGGATGGGTAGTTCGAGCGGACTATCTAGAAATGCACTATTGATTTCGGAGGCCAGTGGGACCAGTGTCTACCATTAGCGGAGTTTGCCTATAATAACAACTACCAGTCTAGAATCTATATGGCTTTATATAAGGCCTTATATGGGAGGTGGTGTCGTTCTCCCGTTGGTTTGTGCCTAGGGAGGCTAGGTTGTTGGGCATAGACTTGGTTTGTGATGCTTTTGAGAAGGTGAAGCTAATTCAAGATAGGCTTCACACAACTCAGTCCAGGCAGAAGAGTTATGCTGATGGGAAGGTTCGTGGTGTATCTTTCATGGAGGGTAAGAAGGTTCTTCTTAGAGTTTCACCTATTAAGGGCGTGATGAGATTTGGGAAGAAGGTCAAGTTGACCCCTGGGTTTATTGGTCCGTTTGAGGTGTTGGAGAGAGAGCCAACGAGGTTGCTTATAGGCTTTTCTTGCCTCCTAGTCAGGAGTTTATCCAATGTTTCATGTATCTATACTTTGGAAGTATCATGAAGATAATTCACATATTTTGAATTTTAGCACAATGCAGTTGGATGGGAATCTGGCTTATGATGAGGACTGGTCGCCATTTTGGATCAAAAGATTTGAAAGCTCAGGTCTAAGGAGATCACACTAGTGAAGGTTCAATGGAGAGGTCAGTCGGTCGAGGAGGCAGCTTGGGAGACCGAGCATGATATGCATAGCAGATATCCTCACCTTTTTGGCACTTCAAGTATGATTCTAAACTCATTCAAGGATGAACGTTTATTTAAGAGGGGGAGAATGTAACAATCCGGCTGGTAGTTTTGTGTATTTGAGCCCTGTATCCCTATTTGATATCTCTTGTATGCTTGGTTGTTATTTTATGACTTGGGGGGATGGTTGGTTTGGTTCCGGTAAAGGTTTGAAGTGAATTGGAATACTTAGTTGCATTGTTGGAAGCCTAAGTTGTAAGAGTTGATCAATGTTTAAATTTTGTGTAGACGACCTTAGATTGGTGATTTGGTAGTTTCAATAGGTTCGTATAGTGATTTTAGACTTAGGCATATGTTCAGATTTGGAGTTGGAGGTTCCTAGGATGTATTGGCCCTATTTGCCGAAAGTTGGCAATTTGAAGGTTTAGAAAATTCACAAGTTTGACAGGGAGTTGACATTGAGGATATCGAGTTCGGATTGTAGTTTTGGGATTTGGAATAGGTCCATTTTGTCATTTGGAACTTGTGCGAAAAGTTTGGTTACATTATGAGTTGATTAGGAATGAATCAGACGCTTGGTTGTGAATATTTGAAGTTCTTGAACTTGAAGGCATGCATCTTGTGTTTTAGTGTGCGATTCTTTGTTGGGGATGTTATTTTGATGTTTTGAGCTTACGAGCGAGTTCGTATGTGGTTTATATACTTGTGTAGATGTTTGGTGTGGGCCTAAGGGGCTCGGGTGACTTTTAGATTGGTTTCAGATTGAGTTTGGAAATTGGGAGATTTCACTAGTGTTGCAAACATCGCATTTGCAATGTTCTGCTCGCATTTGCAAGGTCTATATTTGCAAACTTTTGATCACATTTGCATGTGTGGCTGGGAAGTCTAGCGTCACAAATGCAAAGTTGGTGTCGCAATTGCGATATCTGCTTTTGCGAGGAGAGCTTCACATTTGCAAAGTTGCTCGCATTTGTGAGGTTCCTAGTCGCATTTCAAGCTCTGCACCTCAGGGGCCTAGTTTGAATTTGTGAGCCCTTCTTCGCATTTGCGACGCTCTCATTTGCTAACCCATGGTCGCAAATGCAACACCTGCAGCTGGTTTTATTGAGGCATTTTGAGATTTAGGCTCATTATCTCATCTTTTGAACCCTAGACTTGGAGAGAGACGATCTTTTGAAGAGGATTTTCACACAAGACACGAGAGTAAGTGATTTCTTCCTGATTTTGATATTATATCTTTTTTTCCCATGGATTATTACATATAGATCATGGGATTTGAAAGACAAATTTGGGGTTTTGACTATAATTTTGGAAAGTGTAAATTGGGGATTTGAAAGTTGATTTGAACTCGATTTTTGAAACTTATTACATATTTGGACTCGTGGAGTTATGGTAGTTGGGATGTACCCTTTGACTCGGGTTTTGACCATGTGGACCGGGATTGACTTTTGTTGACCTTTTGGAAAATTGATAAAAATTAGAGCTTTATTAGTTGAATTGACTCCTATAGCATTGTTTGATGTTATTGAGTTATTTTTGGTTAGATCGAGCCTGTTGGATGCCATTTCTAAAAGAAAGGCTATGTAGAAGGTTGATTTTGGTTTGTTGAGGTAAGTATCTTGCCTAATCTTGTGTGAGAGAATAACTCTTAGGATTTGACCTTGTTTGCCTAATTGTGATAACACAAGGTGACGAGAATGTACATGGATTGTATGTTTGGTTTATTACCGGATTAGACTTTAGTATTTTAATATGACTTATTTTGATTTTATGCTTTACATGATACGTGTTTAAGGATTTTTAGGACTATATGAACTTATCCTTTCATGATAGAGATCATGTTTAGGGTTATTAACGCTTAATTAGCCAAGATGGACTATTGGGGAATTGTTGCTATAATTGATTTAGCCGTAGTCATACTTCATGTATTGAGCATTCATCTGTGCTTATTATTATTATTATTATCATTATTATTATCATTATTATTATCATTATTATTATTATTATTATTATTATTATCATTACTATTATTATTATTATTATTAATGACGACAATGATGTCCTTGTGCACTTTATTCATGAAGTATGTGCATATGTCTCTTTGATGATAATTTGGCATCTTATATTGTTATGATTATGGTACATGTAAAAATGTTGAGCGGATTGATTTGTGTTGGCACGAGGTCATTTGCCACGCGGATATGATGATATTGTTATTGTAGTCTGCCGTGCGATTATGATGATGTTGTGGCATGAGGTGTTTGTCATGCGATCAATATGATTGTGGTACGAAGTCTTTTTCGTGCAATTAATATGATTATGGAACGAGTTCTGTGTCGTGCAATGTGTGGATATAGTTACATCCCCTAAGGGTCGCCTCTCATGTTTCTCTCTTGTTGGCGTACATGCGGATTGTGGTACTTTGATATATGTGATTGATTATGATGGGGAGGCGGTTGGCGATGAGTGGAGTATAAGGGTGGAAGCTTGATCATGCAAGTGAATCATTTATGCTTGTTATGCATTTTACATGCTTTTGTGTTGCATCTTAACATGCTACTATATGCCTCTGTTATTGACTGCTTATTCGATTGTTGAGATAGATTTTACTCTTGTTGAACTGATCTCTCTTATTTTGCTGAGTTTATGATGATGCATCTTGTTGTAATCTTGTTGCAAGTTATTATGTATATTGCACATATTCTTGATTTAGTGAGTATCACATGACTTGAACATTGTCACTGCTTCACCGAAGTTAGTCTTGATACTTACTAAGAATACATTGTCCCATACACTACACTTTTATATATATTTGTGCAGACTCGGGTGTTGGAGGCAGCAGACCCTTGGAGGCCCCTTCCCTTATGTTGATATTGTTGCTTTACATTCAGACAATATTGTACTTTTGAGATTTTTTATATATTCAGTTTAGAGCTCATGACTATATACTACTTGATTTTGGGAGTTGGTATTGGCTTGAATTGGTGAAAGTTAGAAAGTTGAAGGTTTAGAAGGTTGAGAAGTTTGACCGAGAGTTGACTTTATTGGTATCAGGATCAAATTTTGATTTCGATTTCGGATGTTTGAATAGGTCCTTTGTGTCATTTATGACTTGTGTGCAAACCTTGAGGTCAATTGGAGTTGGTTTGGTATGAATCGTTGTTAGTTTTGGAAGATGAATGTTCATGGATTCAATAGGTTTGAATTGGGTTGCGATCCATTGATTCGATGTTGTTTAATGTGATATCAGTCCTTGATAGGTTCGTTATGTGTTTTGGAACTTGATGGTATGTTTGGACGGGGTTCCGAGGACCCCGAATGTGATTCAGGTTGAATCCGGAACCATTTTGGACTTGGTTGATTGCTGAAACACTACTGAGTCTGGTGCAATCTCACCTGCACACATGGGCCGCAGGTGCAACATTGGAGAAGCGGACTCAGAGCTGCAAAAGAGAGGTTTGGACTGGTGCACTAGTTTCGCAGGTGCAGAGTGAGGTGCGCAGATGCGCATCTGCGGAAGTGGCACCACAGGTGCGGTCTAGCACCATAGAAACGAGATCACAGAATCGGTCAATATTTCGCAGAAGCGGGATGGGCAAGAGCATCTTTTATCTGCGGAAGGGGAAGTCCCTGGCTTAAGTGAAAGCCGCACCTGCGATGCAGATGCGGCTGTTGGTCCCCAGAAGCGGAATCATTAGGCTGAAAAGGGACAGATCGAGGGCTTGTTCCCATTTTTCATATTTTGAGTTAGAGATCTCAGTTTTGGGCTATTTTGACAGAGATTTTCAAAGGGCTGGTCGGGATAAGTGATTTTAACTCGGATTTGACTATTATACATGAATCTATCATTTTTTTAAATCAATAAATTAGTGTCTTGAGTTGGAATAATTGCGAAAATTTGTGAAAACTTCCTAAGCTATAATTTGAGAATTTGAAAGTCGAGATGAGGTTGGAATTGAATAATTTTAGTATGGATGGACTCATTATTGAATTGGGTGTTCGGATTTGTGAGTTTGAAGTAAGTGTCTTGCCTAACATTGTGTGGTGGAATTACCCATTAGGATTGGAGTTGTTTTGTGTTAATTGTGGTAGTGAAATTTGTGTACGCAAGGTAGCGAATGGGTACACGGGCTATATGTGGTAATTGACCGGTTTAGGCTATTTAGCTTCCTTACATGTCTTTAATTGAATTGTCATAGCATGTTATATTTTTCATTGGTATGCGTTTTAAATTTACCATCACATGCCTTGTTTGACATTGTTAACACTTGTTCCACCTTTTAACCTGTTATTTGCTCTTATATGCTTAGTTGAGATTATTGTGTTCCTTATTATCTGTTCTCCTTAAATTTTTGAATTGTTTACATGAAGTTGTTAAAGTTGTGTTACTAGTAGGGGAACTACTTGAAGCCACGCGGTGTGATAATGTGGGCTAAAACGCAGGTAGCTATTTCGGAAAAAAATGATTTTTAAAAAGTAAATGTAAGGCTCCCGCGGTGATATAAGGAAAGACTGTGATTGTGATTGTGAAATGAGATACGAGGCGGTGCCTCAATGTTGATTCTTGTTGTTATCTTTCCTTTACGTCACTTGTGTTTGTCTGCATCATTTCTTGGTATTCTTATTACGTATTCCTCCCTCGATGCCTTTATTGCCTTAAATTTAGTTGTAACTTACCTTGTTGTATTTCTTCATAGTATCATTTCTTCGTACCATTATTATACTGTACTATACCTGCTCAGCTTCTTTTGTTATCCTAGTAGGTGTCTTGACCTACCGAGGTTAGGCTTGATACTTACTGGTACCATTATGATGTACTCATACTAAGCTTCTGCACATCGTTTTGTGCAGATCCAGGAACCTCACACCAAGCTAGGCACCAGTGAGTAGAGCTTTCAGATCGAAGACTTCAAGGTATGCCTGTCGGCGTTCGCAAGCCTCGAAGTTACCCTTTGTCCCTTGTTTTCTATTGCATACCCTTTGTTTAGACTGTGATGTATTAGGAATGTTTCAGTATACTCGTACAGAGCTTATGACTCAGTCTCACCAGATTTTGGGCGTTTTTGTCAGTGGTACTGTTAAGTCCTATTATGTTATCTAGATGGCTAAATTTGAAGATCTGTTGTTATTTCCGCTATTTCTTCATGTATGTTAGGTTTACCTAGTCTTAGAGACTAGGTTCTATCACGACATCCTACGGTGGGAGATTTGGGGTCGTGACAAGTTGGTATCAGAGCTCTAGGTTCATTAGTGTTATGAGTCATAAGCAAGTTTAGTTTAGAGTCTTGTGGATCGGTACGGAGACGTCCGTACTTATCTTCGAGAGGCTATGGAGCTGTTAGGAAACATCACTTCTTTGATTCCTTATCGTGAGAATTTGTTGATTTTGAAATTCTGAATCTTTGTCTTTCTATTCTCTCACAGGTGGTGAGGACACGCACCGCTGGATCCGATGATTAGACACTCGTGCCCCCTGCTAGAGCCGTGAGAGGTTGGGGCCAAGGTAGAGGCCGAGGAGGGGCACGTGGTGCAGCTAGAGCCCTGCTAGTTTGTGGGATAAACTCCCCCAAGAAAATAATTGAGAACTGGGACCATGTAAGTGGTGTTGCGGCGGCTGGCCTACTCGTCTCATAAGTTTGCCACTATTTGTATGACAGCCCTGACAATTGAAAAGTAGTAAAGTCAAGCTTGTTCGACTCTACCAAACCCAAAGTGCATAGAATACGATGACGCTTATGTAAGAAACCCAGTGCATCCTCAATTTCCTGTCCCCTGAAATAGGGAGGACGAAGTCTCTGAAACCTCTGCATCCTCTTCTACTCCTCAGTAGACCAGCCTGGCCCTATCTTGCGTTGAACTGCAACTACTGGTTGCACCAGAAGAACACCCGGTGTTTGATAAACATGAGCCAGCTGCTCTGGTGTACGTGCAGTGGAAGTCTGGGCTCCTCCCTTAGCCTATAAAGTAGCTGGTGAAATCGGAATCAACCCTACCTGAGTCAACTCTCGAACATACTCATAATGTGGGTCATAGTCTCCAGAAGTCCAGGTGTAGAGATAGTCCACTCAGGTGCCAAAGAGGGTCCTACCTGCTCAACATGATCAGACTCCTACTCATCAACAAGATCTACTGGTGGCTCCACAACTACAACCCTAGCAGGACCTATAAAAGCGGTGTGTGCCTTACCTCAGCCTCTATACCGACCCATCCTCGTGCGGCTCTGACAGGGGGCACTGGTGTCTACTCAGTTGATCCAGCATAACATGTTCTCACCATCTGTGAGAGAATAAAAGAGAAAGATTCAAACTTTGCGATAAACAAATCTGCATGATAAAGAATAAAAGAAAGGGAAGTTTTTCTAGCAGTCTGGTAGCCTCTTGAAGATAAGTGGTACATAATTAGATTAGATTTTGCTCAGTCTCATACTTTCATTAGTATACTCTTATGCCATGTGCTAAAGCTTCTCATTAATTTCTAATGATATTATCTTTATTTTCTTGGAAAATTCAGACTTATACAAGAGATTTCTCAATGAAGAACCTGGTTCATCAAGATTTCATGGTACGTACTCTCCACTATGCATATTTTGAAATAATTATATTTGGATTATGATCAAAAGAAGAGTCCTATTTAATCCTAAACTCCTTGAGCTTATCCGCTAGGAAATGAACCAGTTTCATCCAAATAGAGTCCCATAATGCAATAAGTGCCTAGATTCTAGGGAGAGTCTTCAACGTCTCTTCAAACTGATTCCCAATTTTCTTAGACTTTTGAGCTTCTGAAAAAGCTGGCGTTACCCAATTAAAATCTGTCTCTTTATATTAATTAGGCCTTAGTTGTTTCTTCACTTCTAAATTTTCAGCCGCCAAACAATTCTCTCTATCTTCTCTCATCTTCTAAATACACACATATTCATTTTCTCTCAACCTCTAACCATCAATGGCTAACGTATATGGAAATCCTTCATCACCACCCAAAGAATCCACACCCACTCCTTCAACCACACCCTCAACCACACCTATCTCTAAGAAAAGAAAATTCAAGATGCTTGCTCGCAAAGTAAGTCGCTGGAGGAGAACAAATCAAGAAAATCAATGAGCAACTGAAGGCAAGTTAGGCAGATGAACCCCAAAAATCTGAAGATTTTTTCAAGTCTGCAGTTGAGTTAGAAGAAACTGTTTCTTCTGAAATATAGCAGGTAACATCCGGCCCTAAAACATCTGAAGTAATCTTTGAGGTTGCTGTAAATCTGGAAAATAGATTTGTTCTGGTAGGAACTGTGGCTGGGGTAGATACCACTGAGTCTGGAAAATTGCTGGTAGAAATAAAAAGAGAAAAGAAAAAGAGAGTGAGGGTGCTCAAGGCGATGTGAGGGGAATGGGACAAGGAGTGGATGAATCTTCACCCACTCCTGCTGGTTTGACTGAAGAAACTGGAGCTATGATAGTATGGAGTGAGGAATCTGCTGGAGAAGAAGAAAGTGTGAGGGAAAAAGGGAGAAGTGGGTCTGGCGAAGCTGATGAAGGGTTGTTTAGGTTGAGGAAAAGGTTCCAAGAACCTGTTCCATCTGTGCAGGAAACCCTCGAAGACTTATTGAGAAGAGTGTCTGGCAGCTACAATCCTAAAAGGAAAAAAAGTTCAGGAGTTAAAATTCCTGGCACTGTGAGGGCAAACAAGAAAAGAAAGGCTGCTGCAAAGGGAAAGAAGAAGGTGGTTGAGCCTGTTGAGGTAGTAGAAATTGAGGAGATGGACCTGGTTCTTCGTGATGAAGAGGAGAAATATAGGTTTTGACTCCAAAGAAAAAGAAGATCAAGACTACCAAGAAGTCTATTTCAAAGACAAAGTCTGTAGGGCCCTCTACCTTGGCTAAAAAACCCAGGTCTGCCTTGAACTCTAAAAAAGTGAAAGTAGTGGAAGAAGAAGAAGAATCTGAGGCAGAGAAGGACAATATGGTTAAGTTTGGGAAACGAACCATCTTGAAAGGTGGACTCCCCAGGAACTTGGAGGAGGAAGGCATGATGATGTTGCTGCTGGAAAAGTTACAATTGCGGGGTACGGAAGGACATGGTCCTTCAGATGGATGGAAAGCTTGCCAGAACTGAGACTGTGGAGTTCATGGAAAACTGTGAGGTCAAAAATGGTAGAGTCACTAGCGTGGTGAAGGGAGTAACATTGAGTTTTGATGACAAGGAATTGGGAGAGATCTTATGTGTACTTGCTGCAAAGTACAATGATTACAAGAAACTCAAATGGCCAAGTCTAGAGAATCTCCCTACCTCCCTTGCCATTACAAGGAATTTTGGTGACAATGAAGAAGAGCTTCAGCCTAAGGCTATATACAAAAGTGAGATGAAGCCACTCACAAAGTGTTGTTCGAATTTGTTAACAAAGTTGTGCTACCTAGGCAGGAAAGGAGGCACATTGGCACATTCATGGGCCTGGTCCTTATGGAATGTCTGGACAGTGGAAGGCAAATCAATTGGCCTGGATTTAACATCTAGCTTCTCGATAGGGTTCTGAATGGCACCAAAACTCATGCCATACCCTATGGGTACATTCTTACGGTTGTACTCGCACACTTCAAGGTACCCATCAAGAAATGAGAAGTTGGTACAAGCAAGGATCACTTTGAGGCAAATACTTTGACTGCTTGTGACTATGAAGTCCACAATGATCCCAAAGAACCTGGTTCATCCAAGAAGGTACCTGTGAACAACAAAGTGTGAGCCTTGGTGCAAGAAAGTGGGGCTAAGGATGCTGAAATTGAAAGGCTGAAGAAGAGGTTGGCAGAAGTAGAAACTGAGAGAGATGCTCTCAGAGCTGAGCTTGCAAAGGAAAAGGAGAAGAATGATGGTATTCTTCATGATATGCTGAAACTGCTTCAAGCCAAGAACCAAGAACCTGGTCCTTCCCAGCCTTAAAACCTTCCAAGCCTAGTTAGACAAACCAGTGACGAGGATGGGATTTTTTTTTTGATCTTTTTGCTCATGATCCGGTGTTTTTATTTCTCTTTATGCTTTGTGGATGACTAGTATCAATGAATCAACTGTTTTTGTGCTCTAACTGTTTGTTGATGCTTCTTAGATGTCTACTATCATTAGATTGATAAATGATGCTTGACTCCATGATTGCATTTGATGTAGCCCCAGTGGCCATGAGTAATTTCTATTAAAATCTGGTTATCAAACATAATTGTGCAACTTTTCCATGATGCCAAAAGGGGGAAGATAGGTTGTGCTTTTTACTTTGGATTGTGATGTTTATAACCTAATGTACTTGGTCCTTGATGATTTGTGACTTTAAAATGGAAAGTGTTCTAACAGAGTGCTGATGTTGAGCTGAGTCGACATAGGGCTTATACTTATGAAAAGCACAGAGTTTGTCATCATCAAAAAGGGGGAACTCAAGCATGAACCAGGTCCATACACAGTATACACAGACGTGGGTAGATTCAAGCATAAGGGATGCAAGTGAAAGAGATAAGCTGAAGTTGTTATAAAGGATATCTCCTGATCGAAAATGTTGCATAAGTGATTAGGAGAAGGACTTCTTACTCGAGAGAACTCTATCCTAGATAAAGGAGGAGTTAGAAGTTGAAGATAACTAAAACTCTTCCACCATGGAAGAGTATAGCGTTAGAACTCTAGTTATTTCCCATTTTACTAAGTCTATAAACTGCAGGATGTTTTCATTCTACAGGCACGCACAAACGCGCGAACGCTAAAGTTAAACTTGAGTTGAGAGCAAAATAGCAAGGCATTTTGCGAGCAATTTTTGTGTGATTCAAGTGTGCGAACCTGAAGCTACATGAACATGATAGAAGAATCAGTTCCAAGTGTCTGTCTCTTATTCCAGTTAAATTGTAGTAGGACTTTTCAAATTGTACCTTTCAGCTTTATCTAGAGGTACTTGTATTAGGTACTCTGAGTATTCAAGTTAGAGTTAACTTGAAGTTGTCGCAACAGTTAGAGGCTGGTTGTCACAACAGGATTAAAGGTAATCTTTAGGTTTATAAAGAGTTTTGTAAATGTTGTTTTGGCTCAGTGATTTAGTGAAGTGTTAGGGAAAATCCTACTGAGTAGTAGGTCGTGGTTTTTCACATTTTGAACCGGGTGTTTTCCACGTAAAATACTTGTATTCTTTACTTTCCGCATTTACTATTTCCGCAATAGTAGTAGAAGGAACACATAGAAGAACCAGGTCCCTCTATAATCAGTGCATGCGAAAGTTGGACACCACACAAATTACCCCCCCCCCCCCCCC
>MCJB01048769.1:32143-52193 GCA_002018475.1 Nicotiana obtusifolia
CCCCCCCCCAGAAAAGGTTAGGTTCATTAACCGAGACACATTTTCATGTCAAACTCATTTGCATATACAAACTCCGTAACACATACCTTACAGATTCAAGTGAGGAAAACAACAAGCATTAATAAGATTGGAAATAAAGAGAGATTATTCATAAACCTTAGGGATCTTTTAAGGAGAAAGACTGAGACATACCTGGTTAGCTAGTGCTTCTGGAGGCTATGGAATTACAAAGGCGAAGATAGCGCTTTGTTCTTTGCTTTTATAGGGCTGAACGAAAAACCCTAGGTTTTAAAGGCTTTAAAGCATGGATCACTCTGTTCAACCTGGGAACACAGTTTTGAAGTATATAGCGACAAATAAATAGCAGTACAGTCGCAGAATAAATACAGCTTTTTGAACAGACGACGATTCAGCAAATCTTTCAAAAACAACTTCATATCAATAGTACAAATAAAAGCCTATTCGCTATTTGACATTGTGGATAATCGATATTACATCAGATGCACTGTAAATTGATAAGCAGGAAGCAGCCTACTTCATGTACTACGACAGTTAAAGGCCTCCAAAATCAGAAGGGGCTATTTATTTAAGTAGAAAGGATTACGTTCTCTGTAAACATTTAAGACTAAATAACTCATCGCATTCCAAATCACCTCACATATTGATCATCCAATTAGCAATTAGATGCGCCGCTTCTTTGGGAGGCGGCATCCATTATGGGGACGTCGTGTTGTGTCCTCAATGAATACCACAGGATTCTTATCTCCACGAGAATGAGTATAGCCCTCTCTGAAGCTTAGAATTGCTTGTTTCTTTTTCTTAAAGAAAGTAAAGCCATTTACTTTCATGACCACTGACCCCAAGCCCCGGTCTCTGGCTTCACGCCCAACATGTTCTGCAGTTGATTCAGCAGCATATCTTGCAATTTTCGTTCCTTTTCCTGTTATCTTACCTGCAGTAGCCCCAAACTTTTTATTCCCTTTTGAATCCGTCACAGTAACAAAGGCGTTGTTGCGAAGAACCTTTATATGAACAATATCAGCATCCTGCTCGACATGATACCTAGAAAGTGGAGCACCACCCAGAATACCCCTCGTATTGTCCTCCGTAAGTCCTCTAACAAAGTCCATTGGTCTAGAATTGCTTCCCATCCCAGCTTCCTTTGGGCTTTCAGAATGTATGAAACACCTCCTCCCAGCATTATATGGTGAATAAACATTCATTCCCAAGACTGACTGCTGATTACTGCATATTTTGCTTTCAGTCTTCCCTTGAATACCTGCAGCAAAATGAACTATTGAGCCAAAAGTTCAAGAATTACTGCTTATCTAAGACCAGAATAAGAGACAAGGCATATGCATGCCAGGTATACACAATACTGTTTTACAGATGCATACTACGAAGCAAAAAACCAAGTAAGAGAGATTCCTGGATCTACTAAATACAAGTGAGATAGACATTGTAATAGATTCAAACACATCCACACAATTACAAATCACAAGGGTCTACCACTGCTGGATACAATTACCTTTCTATTACCCAAGACGTTAGTATTGAGACCTAATTGTAAAATCCAGAAGTTCTGATCCACCTCCTTAGAAGTTCCCTCATAAGGTTGATGAAAGCATTTTTCTTTCTCCCACACTTGGAAGAGTAACAGAAAAATGCAACAGGGCAGGGAAAACCAATAGAGCAACATATAAGAGAGTCAATTTCAACAAGTTCCCCTGATGGAAAGATTTGACAAAATACTATGTGGGCAACCAACAAGAAAACTTATGATTTTGAAATGCTTTTTATTTTTAAAAAAGAAAGAGAAACAGAAGGAAGGATTATCCTTAATGTTTTATTTCTCTTACCTACTAAAGCAACAAAACAAATAAAATGAAATCACGGCAGGTAAGCATTGGGGCCTCTAAATGTTTTTTACATGTTCTTATATGGAAAAACTACTCTAGATGGTCTTGTGTCTTCCTTGCAGGACTTCTGCATCTCTTTATAATCCATATATTGATAGAAAGAGATGAAACACAAATAACACTAGTCTTCTATCCTTTTTCTTTTTTTGTGAATGTAAGTAGCTTGTAAATTGAAAAGGAGAAATTGTCTAACACCAAGCTGGTGCTAAGTCTCTACAAGCTATCAGGAGGCCTTCCACATAAAACAAAAAGGAAGGAATTCTGCAGTGACAAAACTATGCTTGCAGGGAATCAATGAAACCTAACATACTTTCCCTCATATGTATGTTATCTTTCATCTTCGTACCCCTAAACTCTCAAGTGCTCAGCTGAACTCTTCCATTTACTTGGATCAAAATTTATCCATAACATTTGAAAAAATTCAAAAATCCGCAAGAAAAAAAAAAAAAAAACCCAACTATCGTCTTCCATTTTGATAGTCCAATTTAATAAAAAGTTCTGCCCCCTTTATACTATCTTTTGATCCTCCTCAGGGTGTAGCTTTGAGAAGTCTTTGTTATTAAAGAGAAATATGAATAGTTTACCTACAATCATGCAATCTCTAATCCTCTGATATTATTTTAATAAAAGTCCGCATGGAGAAGCTTTCACTCTTCGACTAAGATTCGAATAACCAAAAAAGGTAATGCCTTACCCTACCACTTTGAGACTATCAAAGCACATCATTCAACTTATATCAAGCATAAGTTTTAATCTTTGCATAAATAAAAACAGTATTTATAAAACCATTTAAGTACTATTTACTAAAGGTAAAAGATTTTAAGCTCGCAACCATGGAAAAAAAATTGTAATGGTTCAAAATAAACTCCAAATACGCACACTTCCAATAACAAAGATATGCAACTTAATGAAGACAAGTATGAATCATTTTATAGTACCCACCATAATTTGGAAATGCAGAAAAGGTCCTGAAAGCTTGAGGATGATGAGAAGAATGCAATTTGAAAGCATTGGCAGCCCATAAGACACTGCGTATAAGTTTCATCTTGCCTGTACACTATGCAAATCACTTCACCTTAGCATTTATTTTGACCCAAAAATAAACCAGTTTAGTACACATAATAAAAATGAAAATTAAACTTAGTCAAAATCAAATCAACTCATAACAAACAATTACTCATAAAAATCCATAGATGTGCAAATCCAAATATTCAAACATGTGCTCTTCGTCATCACTAAATACTATGCATCCGGCATTACACATCTCTTTACCATCTCTTCCTAAAGAATAGACATTCACATATAGTTGATCTTTTTCAAGTTCTTTTGTTATTTTCTCCATGAAATGCATTAACTTCACTTTGAAGAGATTTTAAAAATGCCCTTGTACTTACACAATTTTCTGTCAAGAATCAGTAGAGAAAAAGAACAGAATCCACTGTCGGCTGCTAGTAAAAATTCCATTTTTGAAAGCACAAACTAGTCAACAACCGGAAAAGGCACACAAACCAAACCAAACCAAAAAATACGTATTGTTAGATTCCAAAAATGTAAAGGTCAGATTTATACCAATTATTGGTCACATAAATTAAAAAAAAAAATATCTAACCAGATTTTCAAATACTGTATAAAAAAGGAATATAGTCCAATCACACCTCCAAATTCCTCCTACAATTGAACAAACACTTCGAAAAACACCCTGATTTCAACATTTATTCAAAAGGCAAAACCATAAGCAAATCGTACTATATCATAACTAACAAAACCGAGAGACTACAAATAAACGCAAATAAGTCGGAAATTCTCAGTTAACATTCTACTCTAACAGGGTCTGAAAACCCCACAGAAAAGATTAGGTTCATGAACCGAGACTTACATTTTCATATCAAACTCATTTGCAAATACAAATTCAGTAACACATAGCTTACAGATTCAACTGAGGAAAATAACAAGCATTAATAGGATTGAAAATGAATGACAGATTATTCATAAACCTTAGGGACTTTTCTAGGAGAAAGGCTGAGACATACCTGGTTAGCTAGTACTTCTGGAGGCTATGGAATTACAAAGGCGAAGTAAGCGCTTTGTTCTTTGAGATTTCCGAATGGGCTGTTAAATGGGCCAGATCGCGCTCTGTTCGACTTACAGTTTTCATACTGATGCTAAAAATTGCATATAAGTTAAGATGAGGTAAATTTCTATCTCCATTAACCCAGCCAGCGAAATTCGTCCGTGAAAAGAAAAGATTATCCAACTACTCATTTGGCTGGGAAATAAATATTCCATGATTAATTATTTCGAGATTAATTATTCAATCCTTATATGGAGGTAAAAAAATGCTATAATTTCACGATAGTTATCCTTCGATTTTATTCCAGTTAAACATAAGATAAACTTATCTCAAATTTAATTTCGAAATTAATTATTTCTTATACCAAACAGCCATAAAGGTAAAATTAGCCACCGGACAAGCGGAGAAAATTTAAGGAGTGACCTCTAAAAGGCCATACGATGTAAATAATCCCATTGAGTCCTGTCCCCTTTGTTGGACTAAAAGCTAAAACTTGGGTGATTGGGCTGCTTCTGCCCATTTGAGTTGATGAAGCACAAAGCTATTCGAATCCAATAGAAATTGGAATTTTTTTCTATATATACAAAATTAGCACAATATTTATCCTGTTTTGTTAGGTTTTCTCTTATAAAAAGTAACTAATTTTTTTTTACAAAATATATAAAAATCCGATCAAAAGTTAAAATTTACATACAATTGGTATATAACTTTTCATCGTACAAAATTCAGGCAAAAGCTATAATTTACATATAACTTATACACGATTTGTAATATGTTATTGTGTCAAAAGCTACAACTTACATCCAATTTATATATTATTATGTTAATTGTATATATATTTGTATGTTATTTGTACACCTATAAAATATATACAATTTTCGTATGTCTTTTTCTTCGTGTTTCAATTTGAAATTCTAACCCAAATTAATTTGAATATTTACCGAATTCCCTCAAATTGAAATATAAATATTCAATGATTATTTTTAAAATACAATAGTTGAATTCAAAGTTTCAAAACTTTTTAATTGATGTAAATAGAGTTTAAACTCCTAACTAGTAACTTAACTTCGATTTTGAATTCAAAGCTTCAATACTAGCTACTACCATTCAGTTGCTGCCCATGATCCATTTGACGTCTAATAACAGAACTCTTTCGGTTTCTTCAGGAAAAGAAATCTCCACACACGAGAAGCAATTCAGGATCTTTTTTTGGTGCACTTAGCTTTTACACCTTTTAGGACTTGGTGGAGAGATTACTTTCTTGGCGCATGTGGCAATTAATTTTGGACAAGAGTATATCATTTGTTGAATTGGGTGGAATGGGGAGAAAAAATAGAGAAAACTTTGGGAAAGATTGGAATCCAATACATACACACATATATATATTCTATATTATTGTAAAAGTATGAATAGAATGTCGGCTTAAAAAATAACCTTATAATATTAATCATAATAACTTATAATAAAAGGATATAATCGGAATTCTAGATATTAGCCTTGTAATCTTATTAGTTTTAGGACATAATACTACACATTAGGAATCTTTCATGATTACAGTTTACCCTAAATTTCGGATAACAATTGAATTTATACGTGGTTTTAAGAATATGTGGCCTAATTTGATACAAATGATGAATAATATAGAGAAAATTGAAATTAAAGAATAAATAGAGAAGAGAAGCAAACCAACTAAGTTAGATACTCTTGACCGTTGAATAATCCTTCTTGAGCAGAAACGGACTATAATAAGAATTGGAACAATAAAGTGATTTAAGAGAGTAATAAACTGTTTCTTTCTTTCTATTGATGATTCGTATAAAAATGTGATGATGCTGTAAATGGTTCCATTCTCCCTTTATATAGTGGGGAGACCATACATTTGATAAATCATTATACAAGGTAAGAATCTCTATATAAGGTAAAATATTTCCTGATTTGCTAATTAAACGATTCTATTGATCAGTGCCGAGATTTCCGCCGTGATGCTTATCCCATCACGAATTTTTCGGTCCTCCGTCATTTAAGTTTAACGATCTACCCTTGGACATTTTCGGAGTCAAGCTCGATGGGCTCGGTATTTTCGAGGTTGGACATTCTGGCTTCGTATTCCAGTTTGATGACGTTCAGGCTTGAACTTTGATCTTATGCACTTCGAGCCCGATTTATTGAGCAATAGTTGAACTCGATGCTAACCGTATAGGGTCGATCCTGATTTTGACTACATTTAGGTGGGTCCGACTTAGACCGCATACAGATAGTCCCCTTGTTTTTTGGAGAGCAATGACGAGAAACGATATGAGCCGCAAATTTTTATTCTTGATAAGTGATGGTAAGCTTATGACGCGTGTGACACGGAAGTCGAAAATGTCTCATCAGATAGGCCAAATTCTTATTCTGATAAATGACGGTAAACTTATGACGTACGCGATACGGAAATCAAGAATGTCTCATCAGAGATAACTTTTCACGGCATCAGGTATGTGTCAGTCGGTGTTCTGTCACTTTGGGATGCGAACCGCCATTTTTGAGAGGCTATAAATACCCTCTTTCACCTTTATATTCAGATGTTTGTGCTTTTTGTGAAATTACATCGCTCTTATCTTCAAGATTTCTGGTTCTCTGAAAGTTCTTCGCAAGTTATCTTCATACTATACTTCTTTTGCATCTGTACCTTTTGATTTCTTCACTTGCTCAAAACAATGGCGAAGACTTCTAAATCCGTTCCTCAGAGACAAACTCCCTCCTCTTCTCAACCTGTTGATGACGTTCCACCCATTGTCATTGAGGAGCCCACAACGGAGCCTCCTCTGAAGGCGTTTGTACCAACCGGGTGTTTGACCAGGGTTGATGCGAGCCGGTCACAAGATATATCTGTTCAATCACTGACAAAGTTCTCAATAAAGTAAAGGAAGACTGCAACTGGGTTGGTAAGTGTGTGGTGGTTCCTTCGCCTGAAGAGGCGATCACTACCCACGTGGAGGGTTTTTTGAGTGTTCACACTTACCCCTTCACGTTGGGCCCTTTGGACTCGGTCAGTATTGCTTTTTGCAAAAGGTACGAAGTGACCTTGGGCCAAATTCATCCTTCTTTCTGGAGGATAGTCATTCTCCTCCGTTTTTTTGCAAGCAAGATCGAGGGGTATTCTTTTACTGTCAATCATTTTATGCGGCTGTACAGTCCCCGACTCTACCAGGGAGGGTTGATAAAATTTGCTCGTCGGACAAGAAAAATCCCCTTTCTCAAGCATTGATGAGGATAGGGATTGGGGCTGGTTGGGTCGGTTTGTTCGAGTAAAAACATCAGACCTGATCCCGGCCGAGGATATGCCTTTTCCTGAGAAATGGAATATGAATCGTAAGTGCGGCCCTGCCTATCAATTTGTTCATTGTTCTTCTTTTCGACCTTTTTCTTATCAATTTCATATGATGCAGCTATATCCCGGATGCCGGCCGCGATTCCTCACCTTAAAGAACGGGTCGAAGGGATCGTGTCCCAGAAACCATATTCTATGCATGGCACGAACTTTCGAAGGGCCGATGGGAGGCCCGACTTCATGGTGTGATAAATTGCACTTGAGCTTAGCTCCTTATGCTATCGATCTCTACCTCGTTTTACTTTTCCTTTGCAGGTCTATCAAAGGAAGTCGAGATGAGACCTGTGCCCACAGGCGATGAAGTTCCCAGCGAGCCCCCTGCTTCGAAGCAGGATAAAGAGAAGAAAAGAAAAGAATCCCCCAGTTCTTCGGACCTCAGAAAGAAGAGACCGAGAAAAAGATTGGCTCGCAAGCCCAAGGGCAATACTGTGATCGTGTGTTATCTTCGGACTCACTTCGTCGGTTGAGGGATGAGTCTGAGGAAGAAGAAGAAGGATTCATCCTTGTGGCTAGTGAGCCGCCACAACCTGAAGGGCGAGGGGTCTCCGAACCCGGAGCCAATGAAACAGACCTTTGTCAAGCCAAGGGATCCGAGGTAGGGGCAAGAACTGGGGTTTCCCTTGATGTAAGGCTACACTGGGAGTCTTAGGTCCAATTGAAATGGTCGATTCGCGCTCTTTCTTGGAATCAACATTCGATGAGGCCCAAGCAGCAAAAGAGCGTTCTTCGGGCGGGGATCACAGATCGAAAGATCGTTTTCATAGTTTTTTCGACGGTGTGGATTCGGCATCCGCAGAAGACATTCTTGGGCTCGGTAACTCAGAGGTACCTAGGAAAAGTTCATCCACCGATACAAGCAGGATTTCCTTTTGTCCGAAGTTGGTCGATCAATTTCCTGCGTCGAGTGCTTACCCTGATCGGAAACGGACCCTATCTTTCATCATTCCTGAAGATGCTAGGGTTCTTTCCGCCACTGTCGGGGTGGCCAGTTATCTTCGGTGTTTGGTGACCGAGGAAGATCAGGCCAAAATGAATGAAGTGGATGCATCATGCCTGTTCAATGAAGCTCAATAGGCGTTGAATCAGGTAATTTCTGATAAGCCCTATCCGATGTTATTTCTCTTGTACTTTAAAGTTTTAATCAATTGTAACATCCTCCTTTTTGCTTGCAGGCCTCGGTACTTCATCACGAAGATTTCCTCTAATTTCGAGAAGAGTCAGGACGCTATGAACGGCTCGAAGGGGAGATGATGAATCTTCGTGCCGAACTGGATCTTGCCCGGAAGGATAATGCTAGCTTGATCGAGCAAATAGAGCAAAAACTCGATCAGATTAATCAGCTTTGATATGAGATAAGCACGGCTAAATCTGAGGCCGATGAGTGGAGGAGCAGGATGGATTGGCTGGCCTCGGAAAAAGAGACCTTTCAGGCACAGTTAGCTTTAGCAAAAGCTCAGCTTTGAGAGGCAAAGGAGAAAATTGAGGTTCTAACCAGGAATACCGATGAACTCCAATCTCGGGTCAACATGGTTATCTCAGACCGAGATGTTATTGCTAACGAGCTAAAAACAACCAAGTCGGAAGTTGCCGTGGTCAAAGCCGAGGCCGATGAGCTGGTGGCCCAATATAAGGCCGATGCTGAAGCCGCTCAAGATCAATCAAGGAATATGGTTGATCATATGAAGTGGCAATCTCGCTGGCTCGTCCTCAAAGAGATTCACACTCGAGCTTTTGATTTATCGGCGGAGATCAAAGATGCCAAGATAGCCGAGACCGAAGCTAGAATATTAGCCTTCCCGGAGGAGGATGATTCCGAGGATTCAGGCGGATGCGAAGAATGAGGCGCCCATTTCCTTTCTTTTCCTATATTTGAAACTATGTATCGAGGTGCTCGAATTTGTAGGAAGAATTTCCATTGTATATATATACAAAGTTTTTTTTCACTTTTTTTTTTGTTTTTTGTTTTTTTTGCAACTTTTCAATTGTCTTAGCTTTCAAGCATAACTAACTTGGTATGACTTTAACCTTTAGAGTTAGGGGTTTGCCTTAGTATGTCTTACTCCCCCTCGAGTTCCGTTAACTCAAAACAACCTTAGCCCTTTAAGATTCGAGGTTTGCTTTAGTAGGTCTTACTTTCCCTCGAGTTCTGCTAACTCGAAAACAACCTTAGCCTTTTAAGGTTCGGGGTTTGCCTTAGTAGGTCTTACTTCCCCTCGAGTTCTGCTAACTCAAAACAGCCTTAGCCTTTTAAGGTTCAGGTTTTGCCTTAGTAGGTCTTACTTCCCCTCGAGTTCTGCTAACTCGAAACAGCCTTAGCCTTTTAAGGTTTGGGTTTTGCCTTAGTAGGTCTTACTTGCCCTCGAATTCTGTTAACTCGAAACCGTCTTAACCTTTTAATGTTCGGGGTTTGCCTTTGTAGGTCTTATCCCCCCTCGAGTTTGGTTAACTCGAAACGGCCTTAGACTTTAAGTTTTGGGGTTTGCCTTATTAGGTCTTATCCCCCTTCGAGTTTTGTTAACTCAAAACGGCCTTAACCTTTAACGTTTAGGGTTTTCCTTATTAGGTCTTATGCTCCTCGAGTTTTGTTAACTCGAAACGGCCTTAGCCTTTAAGGTTCGAGGTTTGCCTTATTAGGTCTTATCCCCCCTCGAGTTTTGTTAACTCAAAACGGAGGCCTTTGTCTTTAAAAGTTTGGGGTTTGCCTTATTAGGTCTTATCCCCCCTCGAGTAGGTTCATTTTTCGGACAAGCCCTCGAGTGAGGGAATGGTTGTTCGAACAGAATTTAAAATGGCCCTTGGGCTCGTTTGATCGGAGGCAGGATGTTTGTACATAAGAGATTTTTCTTTATTCTCGCTCATGTATGTATACAATTTGTGTTAGGGTTCGATCAATCTATTTGGGCACGGTTCATTCGACCGTTTGACCCTTACATTGAATCCTAACGATCTTTGACCCTTCGATCCTAAAAATATCTTCCCAAGCTAAAGTGGCCCCCTAATATTCAGGGTCGATTGATGATTGGCTTCGAATAATGTCGTCATCGATTTGTTATCGGCCTTCGAATCTAAGTTAGCACGATTTACTAGTTGCCTCATTAAAAACCTTGCCGTAAAAACCCATCTTGGGACAAAACCGGTTCAAGGGAAAAAGAGTGCAACGCGTGCTTTCAGACCTAATATCTCGTATTCCCCGATTCAGGGTACCTCGTTTAATACCTGCAAATGTTAGTTCGATGATGCAAATAAAATAAAAAATAGGATCATACCTTAGCAATAGTATCGTTTCAAGTGACTTATGTGTCTAGTTATTTGGTAGTTGTTTACCATCCATGGTTCCGAGCTTGTAGGATCCCTTTCCGGTGATTTTAATGATACAGTGTGGTCCTTCCTAGTTTGGTCCCAACTTCCCTTCGTTCGGGTTCCGCGTGTTTGGTGTAACCTTCCTTAGTACTAAGTACCCGACATTGAAATATCGAAGGTTAGACCTTCTGTTGTAATACTTTTCGATCCTTTGTTTTTGAGCAGCCAGTCGAACGAGGGCAACTTCACATCTTTTATCCAATAGTTCCAAGTTCGTATTCATAGCTTCGTAGTTCGATTCCTCTGTTGCATACCGGAACCTGACACTTGGCTCCCCAACTTCGATCGGTATCAAAGCTTCGGCACCATAAACCTGGGAAAAAGTGGTGGCTCCAGTGCTGGATTTCTCGGTCGTACGATATGCCCATAGGACTTCGAGTAATATTTCCTTCCATCTCCCTTTGCATCGGTTAATCTCTTTTTGAGATTTTGAAGTATTGTTTTGTTGGTAGATTTGGCTTGTCCGTTCCCACTGGGGTGGTAGGGCGTCGATAGGATTCTTTTGATCTTGTTATCTTCGAGGAATTTTTTCACTTTGCTACCGATGAACTGCTTCCCGTTGTTGCATGCGATCTCGGTTGGCATCCCAAATCGACATATGATGTGATCCCAAATAAATTCGATCACTTCTTTTTCACTAACCTTCTCATATGCCTGTGCTTCCACCCATTTCGAAAAATAATCAGTCATAAAGAGTATAAATCGAGCCTTACCTGGTGTGTAGGGAAGAGGGCCAACGATGTCCATTCCCCATTTCATGAACGGCCACGGTGATAAGACTGAGTGTAGTGCCTCCACGGGTTGATGGATCATCGGGGCGTGCCTTTGGCATTCATTACATTTTCGAACGAACTCCTTTGCGTCCTTTTCCATGTCGATCCAATAGTAACCAGCCCTGATTATTTTCGAATTAGCTACTCGGCATTGGAATGGTTCCCGCAAGTACCTTCGTGGACTTCCCTTGAAATGTATTCAGTGTCGCCCAGTCCTAGACATATCGCGAGTGGGCCGTCAAATGTTCTTCTGAATAAGGTTCCGTCATCGGACAAGATGAACCGGGCCGCATTTGTACGTAAGGCCCTCGACTCTTTTGGATCCGATGGGAGTTTTCCGGGACTGAGATATTTTATGTACTTGTTCCTCCAATCCCAAGTTAGAGTTGTCGAATTGATTTCAGCATGGCCTTCTTCCACTACCGACCTCATGAGTTGTACAACCTTTCCAGAATCGATCTCGTCATCTTCGATTGATGATCCCAAGCTAGCGAGGGCGTCGGCCTTGCTGTTTTGATCTCGAGGTATATGTTGTAAGGTCCATTCCTTGAACCGATGCAGCGTCACTTGCAGTTTGTCTAAGTATCTTTGCATTCGTCCCTCTCTGACCTCGAACGTTCCGTTGACTTGATTTACAACAAGAAGGGAGTTGGACTTGGCTTCGATCACTTCCGCACCCAAGCTTTTGGCTAGTTCTAAGCCCGCAATCATGACCTCATACTCTGCCTCGTTGTTAGTTAGTTTCACAGTCTTAATAGATTGTCGAATTGTGTTACCAGTTGGTGGCCTCAACACGATGCCAAGTCCGGATCCCTTCGCATTCGAAGCACTATCTGTAAAAAGGGTCCATATTCCTGAAGGAGTTCCTGACCCAGCTAACAACTCTCTTTCGACCTTGGGTATTAGGGACGGTGTAAAATCGGCCACAAAGTCCGCCAACACCTGAGATTTGATGGCGGTTCGAGGTCGATATTCAATGTCGTACCCACTTATTTCTATGTCCCATTTGGCCAATCGACTAGAGAGCTCGAGCTTGTGCATCACGTTTCTTAATGGGTAAGTTGTTACAACGCATATGGGGTGACATTGGAAATACAATTTTAGTTTCCTAGAAGCGCTTAGCAAAGCGAGCGCCAGTTTCCAAGCGAAGATACCTAGTTTCGGCTTTGCCTAGGGTTCTGCTGACATAATAAATCGAAAATTGTGTACCTTGTTCTTCTCGGACTAGGAATCCGCTTACCGCTATCTCCGAGACTGCCAGGTAAAGGTACAGTTGTTCGTCCACCTTCGGTGTATGAAGCAGCGGCGGGCTCGATAAATATCTTTTGAGTTCTTCTAAAGCATGTTGGCATTCCGGAGTCCATGAAAAGTTGTTCTTCTTTTTCAATAGAGCGAAGAACTGGTGGCTTTTATCGGTTGACCTCGAAATAAATTGCCCTAAAGCGGCTATCCTCCTGGTCAGCTTTTGTACGACTTTCACGTTATCCATGTCCTCGATAGCCTTTATTTTTTCGGGATTGATCTCGATTCCACGATTCGAGACCATGAATCCAAGGAATTTACCTGAACCCACACCAAACGCGCACTTTTCCGGGTTCAACTTCATGTTTTACTACTTCAACACACTGAATGTTTCCTGCAAATGGTTTAAATGGTCCTCTGCTCGCAGGGACTTAACTAACATGTCATCAATATAAACCTCCATTGTCTTTCCTAGTTGTTTTTCGAACATTCGGTTTACTAAGCGTTGGTATGTGACTCCCGCATTTTTTAACCCAAATGGCATTACATTATAACAGTATGTGCCATATTTAGTGATGAAGGAAGTTTTTTTCTTGATCACCTGGGTCCATCTGTATTTGGTGGTAGCCGGAGTATGCATCGAGAAATCTAAGGGTCTCATGGCCAGCGGTAGCATCGATCATGCGATCGATGTAGGGTATGGGAAAAGAGTCTTTTGGACATGCTTTATTCAGGTCTTTATAATCTACATACATTCTTAATTTATTCCCTTTTTTAGGGACTACTACTACGTTTGCCAACCATTCCGGGTATTTAACCTCCCGAATAGACCCTATCTTTAGAAGTTTGGGTACCTCATCCTTGATGGACGCAGGTTTGGTTTCGGACTGAGGCCTCCTTTTTTGTTTGACTGGATGGAACTTCGGATCCAGACTCAGTTTGTGAGTGGTTATCTCCGACGGTATACCTATTATATCGAGGTGGGACCAAGAGAAACAGTCTTTATTAGTTATAAGGAATCAGATAAGTTTAGTCCTGAGCTTGGAGCTTAACCCCGAGCCCAGGTATATATTTTGTTCGGGCGAGTCTTCTCGCAGAGTGACTTGTTCCAGTTCCTCGACAGTCGATTTGCTGGCATCGGGATCATCGGGGGTGATGAAAAACCGAGGAACTCCGTAATCATCATCCTCGACATCTACTTGTTTATCCACCTTTGCCGAAGATGATATCTGTGGTTGCTATTTTGTCTTGTTCTCAATCCTTTGGTTAGGAACCGTCGGTGTTGGTGTCATTTCTTCCACTGTGAACATCTCTTTCGCAGCTGGATGCTCCTCGTACACCGTTTTCACTCCATCGGGCGTTGTAAACTTCAGCACCTGGTGTAATGTCGAAGGTATAGCCCTCATATCAAGGATCCATGGCCTTCTGAATAGAGCATTGTACCTCATGTCCCCTCCAATCACACAGAATTTTGTTTCTCAAACGGTTCCAACAGTATTTATCGGCAACGTTATTTCGCCCTTGGTGGTTTCACATGCCATATTGAAACTATTAAGTACTCGGACTGTAGGAACGATCCGGTCCGTCAGGCCGAGCTGCTCCACGACCCAGGATCGGATTATATTGGCCGAGCTACCTGGATCAATTAACACACGTTGTACTCTAACTTTGTGTATGAGTACAAATATTACCGGTGCGTCATTGTGGGGTTGTGCAGTTCTTTTTGCATCCTCCTTGCTAAAATATAAAGTCCCCTCTGTCGAGTAATTCCGAGTGCGCTTTTCCTTGGTGGTGGATATTTTGGTGCATTTCAGCATCGGACCTTCAGGGGTATCCACTCCACCGATAATCATGTTGATCGTATGTTGAGCTTCTTCCTGGCTTGTCTGTTTATTCCTATTTTCGAAGTGATGTTTTGCTCGGTTGCTCAAGAATTCTCGAAGGTGTCCATTGTCGAGTAACCGGGCTACTTCTTCTCTCAATCGTCGGTAGTCTTCTGTTTTATGACCGTGAGTGCCGTGATATTTGCATATCTAATTAGGATTCCTTTGGGTTGGATCATATTACAATGGCCGAGGCCATTTAGTATCTTTGATGCGACCGATGGCAGATACGATGGTGGCAGCATCAATATTAAAATTATACTCCGATAATCGAGGTGCTTCTTTATGCTCGATGGGCCTTTCAAAATTGCTTTTGGTCATGAGCCCTGGTTGTTCTGACCTCGATCGTTTCTCCTTTTATGTCTTGGGGAGTGAAGCCTCGGATACGCTGATGTCGCTCTCTATTCGATCTTGGTTCGCGATAAGTTTCCCTTCGGATTTTGTCGTAAGTTCTAACAGGGTAAATGGATCCCGAAGGGGATCTGAGTTGATCATCTTCGACTCTGATCTTTGACTGGTATCGGTTATGTACATCAGCCCATGTGACAGCAGGTATTTTACTAAATTCTGTTTAAGTTGCTTGCGAAGCCGCTGAGCTTTGAACATTGAGCCCTTGAGTGAAAGCTTGAACAACCCAATCGTCTGTAACCGGTGGTAGACCCATCCGTTCCATTTGGAACCGAGACACGAACTCTCTGAGCATCTCGTTATCCTTCTACCTGACTTTGAAAAGGTCCGATTTCCGCGTTTCGACCTTGATGGCGCCTACGTGTGTTTTTACAAAAGAATCTGCAAGCATAGCAAACGAGTCAATAGAATTAGGGAGTAAGTTGTGATACCATGTCATGGCTCCTTTCGACAAGGTTTCCCCTAATTTCTTTAACAGAATGGCTTCGATCGCGTCGTCCTCTAGGTCGTTCCCTTTGATAGCGCATGTATATGCAGTTACATGCTCGTTTGGGTCAGTCGTTCCATTGTATTTGGGGATCTCTGGCATACTGAATTTCTTGGGTATCGGTTTCGGAGCCGCGCTCAGTGGAAAAGATTTTTGTACGAACTTTTTGGAATCTAGGCCTTTTAATATCGGGGGGTGCTCCTAGGATTTGATCCACCCTGGAGTTGTAAGTTTCCACCTTCTTGTTATTTGCCTCGATTTTTTTCTCCCCAAATTCTATTCGTAGTTAGTTCTTCGAGCATCTTCATAATTCCGGGATTCACCCCCGATTCACCCTCATTCAACCCTCCTGCAATCAATCTATCTCTATGGGTAATTTCCCGGGAAGGGCCAGGTTTGATCCTGTTCGAGATTTGGCTTTGGTTTTGTAACTAAGCTATGGCGTCCTGTTGGGCCTGCAACATTTCGAAGATCATCTGGAGATTGATCCCATCCCCTTTGTCATTTTGGGGATGTTGCGTCATCGATCGAGTTCCCTTATGAATGCTATTTGTGGGACCGGTGAGCTGATCTGCATCAACTGCCACTTGTGAATTGGCATCGATTGGAATTCCGTCATCGGGCAGTATGTTATTATTTTCGCCTTGATGATCAAACTCGTTATCAACGTGCAGAGGTGTCGATCGAGAGTTTGACATTTTTTTATTGTACCTAAAATCAAAGACACTTCAAAGAGCAAGCGTAAAACAATGTGTGACAAGAAATTGTATTAAGTATCCACTATTATCCTCAGCCCCACAGTGGCCGCCAAACTGTTTACCCTAAATTTCGGATAACAATTGAATTTATAGGTGGTTTTAAGAATATGTGGCCTAATTTGATACAAATGATGAATAATATAGCGAATTGAAATTAAAGGATAAATAGAGAAGAGAAGCAAACCAACTAAGTTAAATACTCTTGACCGTTGAATAATCCTTCTTGAGCAGAAACGGACTATAATAAGAATTGGAACAATAAAGTGATTTAAGAGAGTAATAAACTGTTTCTTTCTTTCTATTGATAATTCGTGTAAAAATGTGATGATGCTGTAAACGCTTCCATTCTCCCTTTATATAGTGGGGAGACCATGCATTTGGTAAATCGTTATACAAGGTAAGAATCTCTATATAAGGTAAAATATCTCCTGATTTTGCTAATTAAACGATTCTATTGATCACTATCGAGATTCCCGCCGTGATGCTTATCCATCACGGATTTTTCGGTCCTCCGTCATTTAAGTTTAACAATCTACCCTTGGACATTTTCGGAGTCAAGCTCGATGGGCTCGGTATTTTCGAGGTTGGACATTCTAGCTTCGTATTCCAGTTCGATGACGTTCAAGCTCAAACTTCGATCCTACGCACTTCGAGTCCGATTTATCGAGCAATAGTTGAACTCAATGCTAACCGTATAGGGTTGATCCCGATTTTGACTACATATAGGTGGGTCTGACTTTGACCGCATATAATTACCTTTAGGAATTCTATTAGTATAATTACTTTCGGACGTAGACATATAATACTACAAGTTAGCAATCATGGTTATATTAGAGTTCAATCTATTATCTCGAAATTACCTCTGTTGATACTATAAAAATGTCAAAAAAAAAAAAAGTGTCTAATTAAAAAAAAAAAAAAAAAAAAGGAAGAAGAAGTGAATATGTATTAATGATTTGATGGATAGTTAGGAAACCAATTTTTACAAGAAAAGACATACGTTAATAAATAACTCAATATATTGCCACTCTATAATATTGCATATCTAGAAAAAATAAAAGTAATGCTAAACGGACTGCATAAAATATTGAAATTGAGAAGAAATTCCTACGATAATATATTGTTATATAATATTTGAACTGCTTTCCTATTCAAAATATTTTTATTATTAATTTTTCGTGTAATATAGAAAATATACCCGATTATTAAAAAACAACTAAGAAAATTTTTAAGAATATAAATGTGTGAGAAAGAAAAAGAAAAAGGTTGATACGAGTCAATACCACTAATAATTTTGCAAACATAAAGATCTAAAAGTGGAATGTCATATCGATATTTTTACTCTTTGAAAATAAAATGTATGATGGATAAACTATAATTACTGCTAAATATTCAAACATGAGATGAACTAATATTAAGGATCTGAATCAACAGAAAATAGATTACTTTTTATGTTAAAACAAAATAATCAAATCTTTCAATTAATTATTTAGCAAGAGAATCCAATTAAATTATTTTTTAAATTCATCTTATGAGTAATATTATTTTTCAAATTAAAAAAAATCTTATGGTACTTAACTTTATTCTATAAAATGAGTGTTAGAGATTAAACAAAATTAGATCATAAAGTAAAAAAAAATTAGTATAATATTAAGAAGGCCATACAAGTGTTTGTGGAAGCACAATCAAAGCTAAATTCTAAACAAGAATAATCTTTTAAGACTATATTATAAAAAGTCGACTCTGGTATAGCGAGATTATCCTTTGTAGTTGCCTCTAGCGGAATCGAAATAGTATTCCTATGTCATGCATTACTTGCAAATTGTTAGATCAAGAGGCATGATATTATTAGCAATAAGAACAAATGGTGTACCAACAACGATTTTATTTTGAGGCCATATAACTCACTTTTAGATTCGATATTCCTCTTCAAATAATTGAAATAACCATCACAAATATACCAAAGGAGAGCAATAGTACTAAATTTATAAGGAAAGAAAAAGTGATAATATGGGATAAAGCGGTTTTGGCTAAGCGTCAAACAATCGAAACAATCCCCTGGAGCTTTAGAGATATAACGGATATCAATGAACCGTTTGGTGAAAAATAAATAGTTTGGGTGGTGATTGTTGTCAAGTACGATCAGTAGTTCCAAAATTGACGAAAGCAGACTTGCCAAAATTATACTTATGGCCTTAATTGAAATACATTCAAATGACAAGAAATATAAAAATAAGAACAGATCCAATATTCAATGGTTTCTTGCTTCGTGTCAGAAACGAAAAAGAGCATCCAATTAAAAATGATTTGGTTCTTCTATAACACTTGATTATCTAACCCAATGGAAATAGTAGTGCATTTAATAAGGAAAATATTTCCATCATTAGATTAAAACTCAATTTGTGTAAATTACAGGATATAGATTAAAGACTTATCTTGTAACGACCCGACCTGTCATTTTGAGCGTTTGCACTTCGCTCTGTAGTTTGAGGGCATGAGTAGTTTCCTATGATGTATTATGACTTGTGTGAATCGTCGGTTTTGGTTTTCAGGGTATTCAAAATCTATTTAGAAGAATGAATTTCATGATTGAAGCTTTAAGTTGGAAGAGTTGATTAAGTTTGACTTTTATGAATTTGACCCTAGAACGGAATTTGGATGGTTCCGTTAGGTCCGGATGATTTTGGACTCGAGCATATGCCCGAATTTGCATTTGGATGTTCCTAGAAGGATTCGACACTAATTGGCTAAAGTTGGAAATTTGAAGGTTTGGAAAGTTCATAAGTTTGACCGGAAGTTGACTTTGTGGATATCGCATTTGGATTGTGGTTCCGGGAATTTGAATAGCTTCATTATGTCATTTGGGACTTGTGTGCAAAATTTGAGTTCATTCCGAGTTGATTTATTTTTATGTTTCCACGCGAGTTTTGAAAGTTGAATGTTCAAAGTTCATTTAAGTTTGATTTGAGGTGCGATTCGTCATTTCGATATTGTTATGCATGATTTGAGGCCTCGAGTAAGTTCGTGTTATTATATGGGACTTGTTGGAATGTTCAGACAGGGTCCCAAGGGGCTCGGGCGTGTTTCAGATGGTATTCAGATCATTTTCCTTCATTTTGGCCTTGCTGGTGTGTTCTGGTTTCTGGTGCATGGATTGTTGTTTGCGATCGTGGATTAGTAGATGCAATCGCGTAGAGGTAAATATGGAGCTGGCTGTTTCTTATTTGCGGTCGTGATTGGTCAGACGTGATCGCGTAGCTAGGTGTTGAAGACTGTACGCGTTCGCATAGTGGATGTCGCATTCGCGTAGGGCTGAGCTGAGAGCGGAAGTTGGAAGCTTCTTCAACGCGTTCGAATAATATTGGACGCGTTCGCAAAGCTTGGCCGCAAGTGTACTTCACGTTTGCATGAGTATATTTGCGATCGCGTAGTTTATTGTTGGGAGGCAGTGTGGTTTGTTCTTCACGCTAGCGAAGCTTTGTTCGTGATCGCTTAAGGCATTTTCTGGGCAGTGAAATTTTCTTCTTCACGTTCGCGATGGTATTGCCGCAATCGTGATTCATTAATTCATCCAGTGATTATAAGTACTCTATTTTGGGGGTTTCAGCTATTTTATCTTAATTAGAGCTGTGGAGCTCGGATTGAGACGATTCTTGAAGTAACTTTCCCCATGTGGATTGGGATAAGTGTTCCCTACTCATTTTTGATTTTATATCATGAATCTATTTTCATTTTCGGCATTTGATTGAGGGTTCCAAAAGAGAAAATTGGGGGGG
>MCJB01048769.1:52231-95747 GCA_002018475.1 Nicotiana obtusifolia
GGGGGGGGGGGGGGGGTTGTCTAAAGTTTCATAGAGTGAAATTTTGAGTTTTGAACATCGATTCCGAGTCGGATTTGAGTGAAAATAGTATGGCTGGACTCGTAATTGAATGGGTTGGCGGATTTTATAAGTCTCGTCGAGTTCCGAGGCGCCGGCCCAGGTAGGACTTTTGAGTTAATTTTGGGCTTTGATTAAAGATTTGACCTTTATCAACCGGGTTTGTTTTCTTTGGCTTTATGTGATGTATTTGAGTTACTTTTGGCTAGTTTCAAGCCGTTCGGAGGTCGATACGTGCGGGATGGCATTTTTGGAGCATCGCTTGGCTTACTCGGTATTGGATTTTGCTTGTTCGAGGTAAGTAACACTTCTAAACTTGGTGCTGAGGGTATGAACCCCTGAATATACGTGATATGTGTTTGCTGTTGAGGTGACACACATGCTAGGTGACGGCCATGTGGGCATGCACCGTGTGAATTGTGACTCAGTTATTTCTACGGTACTGTGAAGTTACCTAATCTTATTTGTATCTATGAAATCTCTACGTGCTAGAGTAATTGAGCTGTGATCCATGTTAGAAACCATGTCTAGGCTATATGTTTATCCTGTTGGGACCCACTGAGGTCATTTCTGCTGTTGAGTTATTTGCTTACATTGCAAATACATACTCAATCATACGCATTCATTTGCATATCATATCTCAGTCTCTGTTACCATTTATTGGTACATCACATCATCATTTTGGGTAGATTTTCATGACATTGTGAGCCCGAGAGACTGGAGAGATTGATGACTGAGTGAGGCTGAGGGTGTCACGACCCAAATCCCAAACCCGGTCGTGATGGCGCCTCTCGTGAAGACAAGGCCAGCCATTTAAGAACCATAACTCATTTTAAGCAGTTAATACAGTACTTACATATTTTAATGATAGCAAATTGCGGAAACATAACTAACCATCCCAACAACAGCCCGAACCGGGGTGTCACAATGTCATGAGCAACTAATGAAATCCTAATAACAAGATTACTATTACAATATCTCTGAAACAAGTGTATGAAGAAAGTGGAAAGAACAAATAAAAGAGATACGGGGCTGCGGTGCCAACAGCTACCTCGTTGTCTCTGAATCACCGCTCTGACAGTCGTAGTCAATGCCTTGGAGCGGAATCAATAATGCCTGAATCTGCACACATGGTGCAGGGAGTAATGTGAGTACTTCCAACTCAGTGAGTAATGCATATAAATAATGACTGAAAGTAAAGAAACAGGTAAAGCACAAGGCAATGCATAATGAAGTAGTAAACCATTATTTGAAAACAGTAAATCAGTAAGAAATCATTTAAAAGTCTTCCTAGCTCTGGTTACCAGTTGCCATTGTTACCAACTGTAACATCCCTGGGCTCAGTATCATTTAAAACAGTAAAATCTTCCCAGCTCTGGTTACTAGTTGTCATTGTTACCAACTGTAACCTAAAGTTTTCATTGTTACCAACTGTAATATCCCTGGTCTCAGTATCAATCTCACAGCTCTGGTTACCAGTTGTCATTGTTACCAATTGTAACCTACAGTTGTCATTGTTACCAACTGTAATATCCTTCGGCTCTGGTTACCAGTTGTCATTGTTACCAACTGTAATTATCACAATGGGTACTCGCGCTCACTGGGGGTGTACAGACTCCGGGAGGGGCCCCTTACGGCCCAAGCGCAATATCAAGCCACCTCGTGGCATATATCTAGGCCCTTGGCCTCATATCAATCAAGCCACCTCGTGGCGTACATCAAGTATCTCAGGCCCTCGGCCTCATATCACTCAGTAAAACCTCACATTTGGCCCTCGGCCGCACTCAGTCAGAAAATGATCACATGCCCCTTGGGCATAGTAAAACAGTAGTTCTCAGCCCAAAAACATCATTTAAATATCATTTAAATATCAAAACTGAGTAAAAGTGGATGAGTTGTAAAACAGTGGAAGAACAACATGACTGAGTTCAAGTATGAATCAAAACAGTGAGTAAACAGTGATAAATACCCCTGAAGGGTTCAAATAACCGGCACGAAGCTCAAATATGGCAATCAGCCCCAATCATGATGATACAAATAAGTTTCAATCTATTAAGTAGTAAAAAATCATCAATTGGGATGGACCAAGTCACAATCCCCGGTAGTAAACGACTCCATGCTCATCATCGAGCAAGTGACTCACCTCAATATAGCACTACGATGTGCAAATCCGGGGTTTCAAACCCTCAGAACATCATTTACAATCACTACTCACCTCGAACCGGCTAAATTTCTAGCCCACGACGCCTTTGCCCTTCGAATTGGCCTCCACGTGCGTCGAATCTATCCAAATTCAGAACAAATACGTCACAATATGTTGAGGGAACAAAGCCCACGCGAAAACAATCAATAAATACTAAGAAATCCCAAAATTAGCAAAACCTCGAGCCCCGGGCCCACTTCTCGAAGTTCAAAAATTTTCACATCAACAGGTTCCTTATCTCCCAACGAGTTCACCCATACAAAAATTATCAAATTCCGACATCGGATTGGCTTTCAAATCTTAAATTTTCGTTCTTGGAAGATTTGGTAAAAAATATCTGATTTTTCTTCCATAAATTCATGGATTCATGATGTAAATGAGTATGGAATCATGATCTATAAAGGATTTATGAAAAGAACACTTACCTCATTCAAATTTGTGGAAACCCCTCTAAAAATCGTCCAAACCGAGCTCCCCCAACTCTATTTTTGTCAAAATGGCCAAAACCTCCCATTTTTATAGTGTTTTCTGGTTCCAGTAACCACAAAATTCCTGGCAAAGAAATAGGCATAACTTTCTCATACGATGTCCGAATTGGACGATTCTTTTTGCTATGGCTCCGAAATTTTGATACGGATCTAATTCTTCAATTAAAACTCAATTTGGAGCCCATTTGCATAATATGATATCACTTATTCTTGAAGAGACGACATCGACACATTCTTGAAATACCCAAGTTAAACTCCATCAACCATCCAAAATCCATTCGAGGCCCTCGGGACTTCAACCAAATATATCAACAAATCTTTAAACATCATATGGACTTAGTCGAGGCCTCAAATCACATCAAACAACGCTAAATACACGAATCATACCCCAATTCAAGCCTAATGAAACTAACAAATTTTAACTTCTACATTCGATGCCGAAACCTATCAAATCGAGTCCGATTGACCTCAAATTTTGCACACAAGTTATGAATGACATAACGGACCTATGAAGATTTTGAACTGATTTCCGACCCCGATATCAAAAAGTCAACTCCTAAGTAATAAATCACCTCCCGAAGCTAACCGAACCATCGAAACTCACACCCGAGCCCTATAACTCGTAAGTCAACATCCGGTTGACTTTTCCAACTTAAACCTTCTTAAAAGAGACTAAGTGTATCATTTCTTGCCAAACTCACTCCTAACGCAAACTACTCAACTCGATCACATAAAACATGGATAACGAAGCATAATGAGACGGAAATGGGGAAAACGGAGCGGTAACTCACGAGACGACTAGCTGGATCGTCACATTCTCTCCCACTTAAACATACGTTCGTCCTCGAACGTGCTAAGGACTATTCCGAGGACATTAAATTTCTATGTGTATTATTACACACACTTGCGGGCGATTCTACGTCTCCGTAAATTTAACATGGATCAGACAACGCCTTCTCAATTGAAGATTATTTCTTTTATCCACATTTATAAACTTTAAAACCAAATTTCTCACAGCCCAAGTAACTCAATACAGCGTGTTAGTCTCAACCGGCTGTAGCAACTCGTGCTTGCGCGCCCATCATATGTATGCCCATAACCACGTATCTGGTCATAATAGTTGTTCATAATTAATTCCGGCATCGTCAATTAGCCTCAGTTTAACCAAAACCTCGTTTCAAATTTTTACAACTCTGACAGCAATTCACGAGGCATGAAGACCTCATAATTATTTACTCGAATTAACGATTCACATTTAACGCCACCTGGACACTCCCCTTGTAGGCTAAAACTCAATAATTACAGCACGAATATGGCAAAATATGCACAAAAATACATAGAAGAATTATCAAATAAGCCTAACAGGCATGGCTACCTATCAGTACTATAGTACAAATTTAATTTAAAAGAGGGAGAATTTAAAACACATAAATTTTCATCACAAGGATCTCGTCCTTATATAACTTCCACCGCGGCTCATAGCGCAGTTAAGCTTTTCACATCATATTAAAAATGTGATGATCTCGTCCTCAAATCTGAATCACAAGTAATATGCACATCGTGCCAACCGAAATCTATCCATTTCTCCTTTAAAAGTAATTTCCTTTAATCGAAATCATGACACATAATGAACTCCCATACCGGTAGGGCATGTAAGTCATAAGGCTTTAATCAATTATCCCGAAATTACATCAAAACCCACTGTAGTGAGTAACAGAAAGTCACTTTTGGACTCATAGCCCTCAATAGTGTACAAAACAAAAATGATAGAAACGGCTAAGACTATCAAAATATCCCAATAGGGATAAACACAGTAGTAGAGTGCAATTTCACAAACTCACCATATAAGTCGATTGCCCATAATAACATCCTCCGACCACAATAACCGGAATAACAATATTTCCTTTTAATGTGCCTTATATAAATCTGATAGCACAGATTTCAGCTCCAATAATCTCATCTCACCCGGTGCAAGCTGCTCATGCAATAAGCCGCCTCCAACACCGACTCAGATCTCATATGGCGTCATCAATTGCGCCGACAAGCTACAATTTGAACATGACACATAAAGAGGAACAAACTCTGGAAAAGAATTATCCAGCCCGCGTAACGAATAAAACGGTCAAACAGATGTTATGAACCCTTCTCTAAGGATGAGAAACAAAATACGCAGGAATAGGTATAGGGGACCGTACTCAACATAACACTGTTGCGGCACGCAACCCGATCCACACATGATACCGTTGCGCCGTGCAACCTGATCCAAACATGATACCGTTACGCGAGATTAAAAGAATTTCTCATAACCCCTGAACTATTAGTAGAATGAATACTTCATTGGCTAGAACCCCTTTCACTCAACTCATTTCAGAATAACCATGGCGACATGCAACTGAATTCCCATAACCACAAAAAATACAAACCTCAAGTTGTGGTGTAAACCATCATGACTCTTCCGGAGTCCATTCACGCAAAAGGGCCATTCGAAGCAATATCTCTCAAATCAATCAAGTCATGGTGGCTATCGGACCTGTACGTACAACCACATACCACATGTAAAACTTCACACGCCGAAGGAACTAATCATTGCCACCATCACACCGATTAAATCATTACTAACCGACCCAACTTCTTTCAATTTACTCTTGACCTGACTTAGAAATATAATGGCTCCATTCACAACATAGTGAACTCAATTCGCACTCACCTCGAGTGACCCGAATCGCGAGACTACATCGTCTTAATACTCATGAACCATCTCATACCCTCGTTATGTGCTCAATATTATCTCAGACTGGTACACCCATTTTGCAAGACCTTCTGCGCATCCGAACCTATTTCTTCCTTTCCTCCAATACTGCACCGTATACCCGAACTCAAAACCCAAAAATACACTCTCTTAAAGTGTAGACAAAACCCCTAAATTCCTTTCAAAATCCCAAGTCTTAGATGTAGAAATCTATAAGTAATTAATATATAAAACCAAATAAAAGTGCAAATCACATACCTCCAAGGTAGTAGTGAATTTGCTCTTCAAAGTCTCCTCTTCTCGAAGTCTAAGGCTCAAAATATGAAACAACGGGTAACATTATGAAAATGGAAACATAAATACACTGCCCAGCAGTACAGTATATGAATGCGACCTCAGCCCCGCGTTCACGAAAAACCATAAGCTAGAGGCTGGAAAACCTTAATTGCAAACAAAACATGCACCATGTGAATGTGAAGGCTAACTGGCCTCTCAGCTACACGAACCCAAAAGACAAAGCGTGAACGCAAACGGCTGCTGACCACCCTTCACCACTACGTGGATGTGAATCCATCCATGCGAACATGATAACCATCATCCACAATACTCAACGAACGCGATCACTTAATCGCGAATGCGATGAACAATTCACCTATCAGCCAAAACACTCTAATCGAATGCGACACATTGATAGCGAACGTGAAGCACCTCTGAACACCAGAAGATCAGTTGTTCAAAATGGTCTGAAACCATCCCGAATTACATCCAAGGCCCCCGGGACCCTGTTGAAACATACCAACACGTCCAAATACATCAACCAAAACTATCCAAAGGCTCAAAACACTACAATTAATATCAAATCCAATAATCGAAGATCAAATTCATTCTCATAACTTTCAAACCTTCAAACTTCGCCTAACACGTTTGGATCACACTTAGACATTCTAGATTACAACCAAACTTTGCACACAAGTTCCAATTGATTAAATGAACCTATTCCTAGTTTCGGAACAATCATCCGCACCTGATACCATCAAAGTCAACTCTCGGTCAAACTTGTGAATTCTCCAACTCTTTTAGTAGGCAACTTTCGACAAATAGAGCCAAAACCTTCTAGGAATATCCAAATTCGAATCCAAACATATGTCCAGGTCCAAAATCACCATATAAACCTATTGAAACAACCAAATACCGATTCCAAGGATGTTTACTCAAAATTAAAACCTTGACAGACTTTTCCAACTTAATGATTCAAATTAGAAATCACTCTAACAAATCAATCTTGAATCACCCAAAAATTAAAACTAACTTGGCACGCAAGTCATAATGAATCATATTAAGCCACTCAACGTCTTAAATCATAAAACAAAATAATTTAAAATGACCGATCGTGTCTTTACACAATGAGTTTTAGAGTGCTCGTCCAGGAAGTCATCAATCAGTTCACCTACCGCACGTGGTTCATACAGTGGTTATTCCAGTCCCCTAGTAGTCACGTCAATAAAGGGATTGTTTTGAGGGTGGATATTCAAGCACATGAGGAAGGATTATCCCAGGCTTCGGATGGGTATATCTCAGTACTCATATTGTGATTCTCACACCAGTTATTACAACACCCGCACTACCAGCTAGAAGCGAAGATCAGGTGGATAGGGGTTGTCCTAGATGTAGAATAGGCTCATTGTTATGCTTTCCTTGGTAGACCCAAGGTAATTGCGTCTGATGCAGTCATTACAAGTATTATTTCGACCAGTATTAGAGATGCTTCAGTATTATTTGATCCAGGTTCTGTTTATTTGTATGAGTCATCCTACTTTTCATCATATTTGAATATGCCTCGTGGTTCTCTTGATCCACGTTCATGTATCTACACTCGTTGGTGATTCTACTGTGGTGAATCATATCTATTATTCTTGTATGGTTATTATTGGGGATTATGAGATTGGGGTTGATCTTCCATTGTTTAATATGGTTGATTTTGAGGGTATTTTGGGTATGAATTGGTTATCTCCGAACCATGTTATCCTTGATTGTCATGCTAAGACCGTGACATTGGCCATGCAAGGTTCAAAAAGGTTGGAATGGAGGAGTTCTTTAAGTCATACTCCTAGTAAGGTGATTTTATTTTTGAAGGCTCAACGGTTGGTTGAGAAGGGGTGTTTGGCTTATCTAGCCTTAGTTAGAAATGTTGGTGTTGATATTCCTATGGTTGATTCAGTTCCTGGTAGTGAGAGAGTTTCCAAATGTCTTTCTTATAGACCAGTGTTGTTCGCGAAAAAGAAGAATGGTTCCATAAGGATGTGCATTGATTATAGGTGTAACAACCCGAATGGTCGTTTTGAGCTATATCATCTTATTCGACATTTTGAGATCTTGAGTAGCTTCACATGATGTAGTATGACTTGCATATGTGGTTGGTTTCGATGTTCAAGAGGTTGGGGATTGATTTGGTAGAGTGATTCTCAATTTGGAAGTTTTAAGTTGGAAGAGTTGATCAAGATTTGACGTTAAAATAAACGACCACAGAATCGGGATTTGATGATTAATAGGTTTATATGGTCATATTGGACTTGGGAGAATGTTAGGATTTGGGTGTTCTTAGAAGGTTTTGGGTCTATTTATCGAAAGTGAGAAATTTAAAGTGTATGAAACGTGTGTCAACAGTTTAGCTGTGATCCAGAATGTCCAAGTGGTAATTCGGATGAGTTCGACAAAGTTTGAATATTTAAAAGTTACAAGAATGATTTTTATCTTCATTCATAATTTTAATGTTACTTGTTTTATTTTGAGCCTTTGGATAAGTTTAGATTTTGTATTTGGACTTGTTGGTATGATTGGATGGTTCCTGATGGTCTCAGGTATGATCAGGGTGGTTTCATACTATTTCTATATGTTTTGAGCAGTTGAGTTCTGGTGTGTTGCAGCGCATCACGATCGTAGATAAGGATCTTAGCCAGTTGGTATTTGTGCTTGGCGTTCGCAGTTCAGGGGTCGTGTTCGTGATGTGTGTTTTAGGAGCTGGGAGTTGTGTCCTTCGCGTTTGTATGGTTGCTTTTGCATTTGCATAGTGGTTGTATGTTTGGTCTTCGCATTAGCGGAGTTTGTATGCGTTTGCGAAATAGTGGAGTTCGGCAGGAAGTTATGTCATTGCGTTCGCGTGGCTTTAGTCGCATGCGGGTAAAGTGGAAGCTGGTTGAGCTTCCCGATATAGAGGGTGCTTCCTCGATTGTGAAGGAGGATTTGGGCTGGTGGCACACTCGTGCTTCATGAGTGCGAGGCTTGTGCTGCGTTCATGAAGGGTATTGCTGGGCAGAGTACATAAGTGTTATATTTCGGGACTTTTACCCAGTCTTTCATATTTAGAGCCCTAGACTTGGAGAGGGATGATTCTTCATAGATATTTTCATACAAGGCAAGAGGGTAAGTGATTTCTACCCATTTGTGATTATATTTCTAGAATATACATGGTTTTCTACACCTAAAAGCATTTATTTTGTAAGGATCCGTCCCTACGTATTCGGGTGATTACCCACGTTACTTTGGGCCCTGTGAGCATGTTCGATACATGTATTGTGTTTGGGTCGATAAATGGATTTTGTATCGTGTTTCTGTGATACATGAATTTTGTATCGGGTTTCAGTGGTACATGGATTGTGTATCGAGGTATATGGATCATGTATCGATTATGTTAAGTGATAGAGTTTTGATTATGAATAGACATCCTTGACTCATTTAGAAGAATTTATTTAAATGATAACCATTACATGTAACCTATATATGCTAGATGGGAGCATCAAATCCATTGATTAATGTATACCCTATTTAAATACCATATTTAAGCAGCGTTATGATTATCTTTTGAATTAGAAAAGCATGCTTATATCTTTCAACTTTTTAGTATATTTGACACATGTTGTTCATGAGAATTTTTATTGTTTAAGTTCTAGGCTCTATTATTTATATCTATGTTGTAAGTATCTTGATGCCTCTAGCCTCATCACTACTTCTTTGAGTTTAGACTTAATAATTACTAAGTACCGACTATGGTGTAGTCAAACTACTTTTTGTGCAGATCCACAAGTAGGTACTAGTAGAGCCTCTTGTTGAGCCTAGGTTTCTACTAAGAGACTTGATGTGAGCTACACCTCATGGATTCATTTCATAGTGCCCGATTCTCGGTCTTTTTTATCTCTACTCTATTTTCGTTCTCTCAGACAGTTTTCAATTATGCGTTCAGACTTGTACTAATTCAGTAGTTGCTCATGTACTTCTGCCACCTTGTTCTCGGGGATTGTACTGTTTTGGTCTTGCTTGGACCATATTATGATTGTATTAGATATTATACTATTTCGAGATCATTCATGTCTTTATTTGTGATATGACTTTGTTAATTAAAGTAATTTTGATTGCATTTTTTTGACTGTGAGTTGGCTTGCTTAGCAAATACAGATAGGCACCATCATGGCTAAAGGTGGGAGTTTGGGTTGTCACAAGTTGATATCAGAGCTCGAGGTTATAAGGGTCTCATGAGTCACGCGCAGGTCTAGTAGAGTTCTGGATTGATATAGAGACATCTGTACTTATATCCGAGAGCCAATAGGATGTTAGGAAATTTTCATTTCTTGATTCCTTATCCTGCAACTTTATCTCGGCTTGAAGCCTATATCTTCAATTCCCTCCTACCTTTTTGTACGTGATGTTAAGCACTCGATATCAGTTGAGATCCGGTAATTTGTGGTGATGTTGCAGTTGTACTTCCCTTATGTTGAGGGCTGACTACTATCATTGCTTTGTGGAAGGGTCTCCATCTATAGCCGCCCTAGTATTAGTGTGCCCACAGGTTTGGGACCTTACATGGCATATTGTTATGCTTTACATGTTAGTTTTTGCATGGTGTTAGTGCTGAGTGGTAGGGTGATTTCTCACGTGTCGCGGCAGCTGAAGCCCCGTGAGGAGAACTATCTGGTTCATGATTTGGAGTTTTCCATTTGTTCCAGCAGAGGACAAGCATTTGGGCTATGGAAGTTTCGACCTTGGTTTATAGATTTGTGAGATTGGGCATCTCTGAGCATAGTGAAGTTACGCGGGGTTATAAGGGTCTCACGAGTCACGCGCAGGTATAGTAGAGTTTTGGATTGATATAGAGACATCTGTACTTATATCCGAGAGCCAATAGGATGTTAGGAAATTTTCATTTCTTGATTCCTTATCCTGCAACTTTATCTCGGCTTGAAGCCTATATCTTCAATTCCCTCCTACCTTTTTGTACGTGATGTTAAGCACTCGATATCAGTTGAGATCCGGTAATTTGTGGTGATGTTGCAGTTGTACTTCCCTTATGTTGAGGGCTGACTACTATCATTGCTTTGTGGAAGGGTCTCCATCTATAGCCGCCCTAGTATTAGTGTGCCCACAGGTTTGGGACCTTACATGGCATATTGTTATGCTTTACATGTTAGTTTTTGCATGGTGTTAGTGCTGAGTGGTAGGGTGATTTCTCACGTGTCGCGGCAGCTGAAGCCCCGTGAGGAGAACTATCTGGTTCATGATTTGGAGTTTTCCATTTGTTCCAGCAGAGGACAAGCATTTGGGCTATGGAAGTTTCGACCTTGGTTTATAGATTTGTGAGATTGGGCATCTCTGAGCATAGTGAAGTTCTTGCTTGTGTGGTTGTGATATTGTCTTTGTTTGAACGCATCAGAGCTTGTCAGTATAATGATTTACATTTCTTGTCCTTAGGTACATTGTGTGCGTGGTGGTGCTAAGGAGGTGGTCCTTAGTGTGCCGGTGTGTTGCAATTTTAGGGTTGGATTTATGTTTCCAGTGTTGATGGTTCAACGGAGATGATCATTGAGAAGGTTCATAGTTTGTGGTATTTTGTTCCTACGAATGATATAGAGTTATATAGTGATTCGAGGAAGCATTATGGGTCGCGAAATATGAAAAAGAATATTATTAGGCTTGTCTTGTGGTGTTCAATTATCAGCAGGTTGTGAATGAGCATTAGTGAACGAATGGCTTACTTCGGAAGGTGGCTATACCTGTGTGGAAGTAGGGGAATATCATTATGGACTTTGTGGTAGAGTAGACATAGGCTTTGAGGAATGTTGATGAGATTTGGGTCACTGTGGACAAATGACTAAGTCCTTTGCATTTCATTTTGGTGATGACTACTTACATTTTGGAGGGTCAAAATTTGACAGAAAGGGTTTTCTTGAGCTATATGGGGAATGTGAATTTTTGATTATCATATTAGTGTACTATAGGTCTAGAATTTTGGATGTGAGATGGATCTTTTAGTTGTTCATTGATGAAATGAAACAGATTCTTGCAACCTATGTACAAGTGTAGACTCGGGAGAATCAATTAATTACATAGTGGTGGTGCTCATGACAAGATCGTAGAAAGATCTGAGGCTACATTGGTGGTCTATCTCCTGTGAGAAGATTAAGCTTGTATGATTTCTTATGAGGTTTCGACAAAGAGTTTTACCTTCTATCCAATGAGATGTATGTACTATGTGTGAGTCTGAATCGCATAGGGTAGATGCCACGATTGTCATGAGGGTGGATGTGCATTTGGGTTGATAATTTGGGATGTGTTATGGTTGGTGCAACACGAGCTTATAAGAAATTCAGTGAGTAACAGTGTAAGGTTATGGTAACTAAGGAGGAACAGTCTTCGTGAGTTCTTGGTTTTATGTGATTGTGGCTTGAGACCATGTTGGGGAGCCTACCATTGACGATTCGATCACATGGTTATGTGTTGTTGTAGCTTTGGACTTCCATTTGCGTGTGGATTAGTTAGGGCTAGAGGCGGATGACTTGGGGATTGATTCATGCAAGGAAATTGCTGGGTGTGTGTTATATTTTACGTAGTTGTTATATAAAGGTGGTAGAATGGCTTGGGTTGTATATTCCTCTATGGATGTAGTGTGTGAATGGAAAAGATTCACTTAATCGTTTCTTTTTGGAATATTCATGTCCTAACGGAGTACTAATAGCTCAGGCATGATTAGCTATATTCGAGACTAGGACTGAATGGGTGACTCTAGACAATGGTTCTAGTAGGTTCAAGTTAATAATCTGGTATCTAAGGATTTTTGAATTTATGTGTAACTAAGGATACAAGATGTGCATTGGATTGTGGGATAGACATAAAGCACTTCTCTATCATTATCAGTTCTGCAAGGAAATGTTTACGGGATGGAAGAAACAACTTCAATTTCATAGAAGGCATCTTTAGAGCAGGTATTTTGGTTTGAGGTACTACTAGGTGTATTAGAGGAAATAAAGTGGCTTACGAGTCTTAGGACGATGAGATTTCATGTTAGGATCACTTAGGATTAGTTTTAAATAAAGTCCATAGTGTACTGGGAAAGAGAAGTACTACCATGAAGGCAGGTCATGAGTAATCTGAAGAAGTTGGGTCCGTTCAGCAATGGCTTGGATCGGCATGGTTAATCTGATCGGTTTTTTCTTATAATAGGGCATTACAAGTGTTTTTGTTGTAACCCTTATCGGCTTTTGCAATCTTCGTGACTTGGTTGATGTAGAGCGATTCACTTTTGATGGCTTAGTTATGTGGAAATGGATTCCAAAGAGTTTGTGGTGATTTTTTGCCATGATATGCAGTTGGTGTCTTCTACAAGCATGGAAAGTTTGTTACCCGTTGCGATTTTCTCTTAAATTGGTCTAAGTAAACTTTTTCGGTCGATAAAGTGTGCATCCTATTCGTGATTCAGAGTTGGCAATGGGATTCTCTTATTTTCGTGTCGTGGCAGGATGGGTGCGGTGAGCTATGTGGGATTGAGATGGAATGGACAAGGTTGCGATTTTGCTTTGAGGAATTTCATGATTTCTAGATAGCATGGGGGATTTCATATGTTTAAGAAAATGCTAGCATTATGTTATATCGCTTGAGGAGAGTGTGCATGTAAAAGACACATTATATATTGATTTGTGGAGGCTTGACTAGTACTACAGAGATCGTATGCTGGTACCGCGGATATTTAAATTTTTGCGACTTGGCGAGGAAAGTTTATGGGAGTATTTCTCATGAGGTTATTGTGTATGCGTGATGTATTAGTCATTTAAGTAGGGAGATAGAGATCATGTATGGGATTTTTTTTGTATTCTCGAGGTCTATAGATTTGATCTTTGTGGAGGTAGATTATTCCGTTGGTTGCGAGCTGTGAAAGTGTATTAAGGGCTAGTCAGCTGATTATTTGTGTCATTAATGAGGTCATTGTGGATTTTGGGAGGTTTTTTTTAAACCTATTTTGGGATGATTTGGATCAGTTTGAGGTCCTACTGGTAGCCGTAATGTGAATGTTTAGTTTGTACTGGATTGGATTTGTTATCTCAGTGCAACTTTGCTATGGATGTATCATTAGGTAGAATGGATCATATTCTTGCCCTAATCTGTTTTATGTGTTACTCTCTTATTCTATGACAGGTTGTAAGGCTACTTGACTATTTATAGGCATGTTGTGGTCCTGTTTAGGCCGTCTGGCGATATAGGAGCGAGATGGCTGTGTGATTGGTTTACTGCATCTTAGTTGTGCTTGCCTGTTCGTAGCGCTCTATGCTATCCGTCTTCCCGTGGTTATGTTTATGCACCACATGTGCTTGTTGTTGATACACATGATTGGTGAGCATGAAGATTTTGGCTTAATGAGTACTCTTGTATGGAGAGGTATGATGATTGAATCTGGTTGCACATCGCAGCAGTGTTATGTTTGGATACCATTCCTGGTACGTACTTCATGTGTTTTGTTGCTCCTTTATGGTCTGGATTCATAGTATTGTGCTTTTGTGATTTTATCTGTTAGGCTTGTTTGACAATTCTCTCATTTGGTTCCCTTTCCATTATTGGTTACATTCGAGTTGTGGCTTATTTGGTGTACATATTGTGTTGTATATGCTTCTAAGTGGCATTGGTGTGGCCTATCAGTCAAGCAACTTGTACCAGTTGAGACGAGGTTCTTAGACCAGGAATTAGTGCAATCTTATTTCGATAAGAGGTGCTTGGAAGCAGAGTCATTACTCCGTCCAGAATATGGTAGTGATCATGTCGGGCGAAAAAACTCCACGACTTGTTGATCTGATGGGTGGTTATGATTTCGACATGTTTCTCTCTTCATTAATAGTGTTAAGAAGGTTTGGAACAAGGAACTATATGATATGAGGTATGTTACCGGTACCGGATTTGGTAATGAGCAGCTATTGTAGTAAGAAGATATAGTTATGGGTACATAAGCTATAGGGTTCGTCGTATGGTTATGGGAAGTATATTTATAGTTGAAACAAATATTCGGAATTGATACAAAGTATATATACGAGAATTGGATCTCAAAGGGAAATCCAAAAGTGGGAATTTAGATTCTAAGGACTTTAAGCTAAGGTTGAAGGAAGAATCATCAGTCAATTTGTGTTAATGGACTTATATGGATTGAGGTGGCTTGAGATCACTCATGGGTGTGTAGATGATGAGCTTATGCAGTTAGTTGATTGCTTTAGGACGACACTTGGCAAGTTCGAGAAATAACGTATGTTTAAGTAGGGAGAATGTAATGACCCGAATGGTCATTTTGAGATATAATGTCCTGTTTGGCTATTTGAGAGCTTGAATAGCTTCATAGATTTATTATGACTTGTGCATATGGTTGGCTTCGATCTTTAAAAACTTCAGGATTGATTTGGTAGAGTGATTCTCAATTTGGAAGCTTTAAGTTGGAAGAGTTGACCAAGGTTTGACTTTTAGATAAACCACTACAGAATCGGGATTTGATGATTTTAATAGGTCCGTATGGTGAGTTTGGACTTGGGCATATGTTCGGATTTGAATTTGGATATCCCTAAAAGGTTTTGACTCTATTTATAGAAAGTTGGCAATTTAAAGAATTGGAGAGTTCATAAATTTAACCGGAATATGAAATTGATGTTATCAGGGTCCGGTCGGAGTTTTGAGATTTTGGTTAGGTTCATTTTTTGTATTGGAACTTGTGTGCAAAGTTTATTGTGATCAGAGATGTCTAATTGTGATATAGACGAGTTCGGCGAAGTTCTAATGTTTGAAAGTTAAGAGAATTATTTGATCTTTGATTCGCGGTTTTTATGTTATTTTCGATTCTTTGAGCCTTTGGATAAGTTTATATATTGTATTTTAAATTGTTGATATGATTGGATGGGGTCCCTAGGGGCTGGGGCGTGATCCGGGTGGTTTCAGATGATTTCTTTGTGTTCTGGAGTAGCTGAGTTGCTGGTGTGTTCCAGTGCATCGCAATCGTGGAGCAAGGCTCGTAAGGGGCGAGACGACGGCACATATTTCTCCAAGAAAAGAGCGGAGAACTGCTGCCATGTAAGGGGCGCTGCATCAATCGGCCTACGCCTCTCATACACCTCCCACCAATTAAAGGCAGCTCCCGTAAACTGAAAGGTGGTGAATGCCATACCGCTAGACTCAAGAATCTCGGCTGTTCGGAGCATTCGCTGACACTTGTCAAGAAAACCCTGGGCATCCTCGCCCTCAGCACCACTGAATGACGGAGGCTGGAGTCTACCAAACCTCTCAAGACGATGTTGCTCATCATCTGGCATAACTGGTACTATGTATTCTTGGGCTGGTGCAACCGGCTGGGCTGGAGGTGCCCCCGACATCTGAAGTCGCTGCACTACCTGCTCAGGCGTGCAGGAAACTGGAGTCTGATTGCCTCCCCCGGCCTGTGACGTGGTTGCTGCTGTGTTGGCTGGAACTGCCTGAGCCAGGCCAGTGCAAACAGTTAATATCTGAGCCAAGGTCTCCTGAAGCCCTGGAATAGCGATAGACATAGCTGGTGCCTGAGCTGGTGCTACTGGAGCCTGTCCCTGAGCTGGGGCAGCTGGTGGATCGACAGATGCTGCCCTCGCTGCTCTGCCTCTACCACGACCACGAACGCATCTCCGGCCTCTGGTGGCCTCAGTGGGTGGTGCTAGTGGTCGTCCACCTCGTCTGGCAGTTCGCGACCTCACTATCTGTGGGAGAACAGGATAGCAGAAGTTTTAGTTCTCGGATCAACAAGTTCGCACGACAAGAGTTTCAAGAATTTGGAATTTTCCTAAAAAGTTTCTGCAACCTCTCGAAGATAAATACAGACGTCTCCGTATCGATCCGCGAGACTCTACTAAACCCGCTCATGACTCGTGAGACCTATGTAACCTAGGCTCTGATACCAAGCTGTCACGACCCAAAATCCCAACCATGATCGTGATGGCGCCTCTCGTGAAGAAAAGGCCAGCCAATTCAAACCCTAACTCAATTTAAGCAATAAATCTAACAAGAGAACAACGCAACACAGTTTAATAGCAGTTGACTGCGGAAAAACATAGTGAACCATCCCTACTATAGCCCGAACCGGGGTGTCACAAAGTCATGAGCAACTAATGAAATCCCAATAACAAGATTTCTATTCCAGTATTTCTGGCACAATTGTTTCAAGAAAGTGGAAATAACAATATAAAGAGATACGGGGCTGCGGACGCCAACATCTACCTCGTAGTCTCTGAGTCACCGCTCTGACAATCGTAGTCAATGCCTCGGAGCGGAATCAATGACGCCTGAATCTGCACACATGGTGCAGGGAGTAATGTGAGTACTTCCAACTCAATGAGTAATAATTATAAATAACAACTGAGAGTAAGGAAACACATATGGCATACAACAATCTATAATGAAACAGTAAAACATGTAAATAATCAAGTCAATAACATGAAGTAAAAGAAAATATCATGACGGGCCAAGTCATATCTCGTGACGGCGTGTCACCCGTTCCCATGAGTACCCGGCGCTTACTGTGGGGGGTGCAGTAGCGCAATATCTCATGACGGCGTGTCACCCGATCAAATTTATCCTATTCCGTGACGGCGTGCCACCCGATCCAATTTATCATATTCCGTGGCGGCGTGCCACCCGATCCAATTTATCATATTCCGTGGCGGCGTGCCACTCGATCCCATTTACATCATTTGAAAAGTCATTTAAATTTCAAAACTGAATTTAAGAAATGAGTCAAATCAGCTAAGAGATAGTGATAAATTACCCCTGAAGGGTTCACATAACCGGCACGAAGCCCAAATATGGCAATCAGCCCAAATCGTGATGATAACACGTAAGTTTCAATCAATTGCATAGTAAAATCATCAATCGGGACGGACCAAGTCACAGTCCCCAGTAGTAAACGACCCCACGCTCATCATCGAGCGCGAGTCTCAACTCAATATAGCACTACGATGTGCAAATCCGGGGTTTCAAACCCTCAGAACATCATTTATGATCATTACTCACCTCAATCCGGCTAAATCCTTAGCCCACGACGCCCTTGCCCTTTGAATTGGACTTCACGCGTGTCGAATCTATCAAAATTCAGAACAATTACGTCACAATATGTCGAGGGAGCAAGGCCCATGCGAAAATAATCAAAATTACTAAGAAATCCCGAAATTATCAAAACCCGAGCCCCGGGCCCACTTCTCGAAATTCAGTAATTTTTTTACCTAAACGGGTTCCTTATCTCATCATGAGTTCAACCATACAAGATTTATTAAATTCTGACATCGGCTCGACCTCTAAGTCTCAAAACCCAGGGTCTTCCACAATTTCCCAACTTAAATCACCAGTAAAAATCATAAAAACAGCTATAATCTTAGGCAAATCTTTCAAAATTGAGTTAGGAATACATACCCCGATGTTTCCCTTAAAAACCCTCCAAGAGTTTCTTCAAAACTTGCTTCAATCCGAGTTCTATGGCCCCAAGTATGTTTGAGGTGACCAAAACTCCTCCCTTTAAGAATTTATTCAAGAAAATATCCTTTGGATGTAGTTTTGAGGTTGATTTGTTGTGATTCTATGGTGTTTGGAGGTGTTTCTCTTCGTGGGTAACGGAAATAGGTTTTGCATGGCAAAATGGCTACTGAGTTCTATTTATAGAGTGGTCAAAAATCGAGCTAAAACACCGTTGCCCGACCAAATATGCGATCGCATACCTGTCGCATAACAGGTATGTGGTTCGCATATTTGACGTAGCCATCGCGAAGATAGCCCTAGCCTTCACCGCGAAATCAACACAAAGCGAGGTTTGCGGTTCGCATTTCATGGTTTGCAATCGCATTCCCGTCGCATTCCTGACGTAGATTTTTGTCCAAGTTTCTGTCTCAGTATGCGATCTCCACTGTCAAATATGCGGTTCGCATTTCAGGTTTACGGTTCGCATTCTGGCCGCATTTTCGTTCGCGAATCTTGCCCAGATTTCTGCTTGTTTTTGCGACTTCACTGTGATATATGCGGTCCGCATTTGAGATATGCGGTCCGCATTCTCACCTGGTTTTTCTACAACTTATGCTTTTCCAATGGTGGTTTAATCCGTTTAACCACCCAAAAGTCACCCGAGGCCTCTGGAACCTCAACTAAACATGCCAACATATCCCATAACTTTATTTAAACTTGTTCCGACCTTCGGAACTCTCAAATCAACATCGCAACATCAAATTCGCATCAGATTCAAGCCTAAGGATTCCAAAATCTTCTAAATTGCTCTTTTGATCTAAACCCAACCAAACCACGTCTGAATGACCTCAAATTTTTCACACAAGTCATAAATTACGTATCGAAGCTACAGCAACTTTCGGAATTCCATTCCGACCCTCGGATCAAAATCTCGCCTATCAACCGGAAATCGCCAAAATTCTAACTTCACCAATTCAAGCCTAATTCTACACCGGACCTCCAAAACAAATTCCAACCACACTCCTGAGTCATAAATCATCTCCCGAAACTAACCGAACCATCGGAGCTCGCATCCGAGCCCCCTAACTCATATGTCAATATCCGGTTGACCTTTCCAATTTTGACCTCCTTGAAAGAGACTAAGTGTCTCTCTTCTTGCTAAACTCACCCCAAACGCAGACTACTCAACTTGATTACCTAAAGCACGGATAACGAAGCATAATAAATGAAGTAGGAATGGGGAAGACGGAGTGGTAACCCACGAGACAACTGACCGGGTCTTCACATTCTCCCCCTCTTAAACAAACGTTCGTCCTCGAACGAATCAAGAAGCATACCTGAAGTTTCAAATAGGTGAGGATATCTGCTCCGCATCCCCTGCTCGGTTTCCCAGGTAGCCTCCTCCACGGACCGACCTCTCCACTGAACTTTTACTGAAGCGATATCCTTGGACCTCAACTTCCGAACCTGACGAGCCAGAATCGCCACTGGTTCCACCTCATAGGTCAAGTTATCATCCAACTGAATCGTGATGAAGTCCAAAATATGAGACGGGTCTCCAATATACTTCCGGAGCATCGAAACATGAAATACTGGGTGTACACTCGACAAACTGGGTGGCAAGGCAAGTTCATAAGCCACCTCCCCGACTCTTCAAAGCACCTCAAACGGCCCAATGAACCGAGGACTCAGTTTCCCCTTCTTCCCGAATCTCATAACACCTTTCATGGGCGAAACCTTCAGCAAGACCTTCTCGCCAACCAAGTAGGAGACATCTCGAACCTTCCTGTCGGCATAACTCTTTTGCCTCGACTGTGCCGTACGGAGCCTCTCCTGGATTATTTTCACCTTCTCTAAATCATCCTGAACAAAGTTAGTCCCTAATAGCCTAGCCTCGCCGGGCTCAAACCAACCAACCGGTGATCTACACCATCTCCCATACAGAGCCTCACGGAGCCATCTGAATACTTGACTGGTAGCTTTTGTTATAAGCGAACTCTGCAAGCGGTAGAAATTCATCCCATGAACCTCCAAAATCAATAATGCACGCACGCAATATGTCCTCCAGTATCTGAATGGTACGTTCTGACTGCCCATCCGTCTGAGGATGAAAGGCTGTGCTCAATTCCACCTGAGTACCCAACTCCCTCTGCACGGCTTTCCAGAACTGCAAAGTGAACTGCGTACCTCTATCTGAAATGATAGAAACTGGAACACCATGCAGCCGGACAACCTCTCGGATATAAATCCTTGCCAACCGTTCTGAAGGATAGGTAGTACACACAGGAATGAAGTGCGCTGACTTGGTCAGCCGATCCACAATCACCCAAATAGCATCGAACTTCTTCAAAGTCCGTGGGAGTCCAACAACAAAGTCCATAGTAATCCGCTCCCATTTCCACTCGGGAATAGTCATCTGCTGAAGCAAACCACCCAGCCTCTGATGTTCATATTTTACTTGCTGACAGTTGAGACACCGAGCTACGAATCCCATAATATCCTTCTTCATACTTCTCCACCAATAATGTTGCTTCAAATCCTGGTACATCTTTGCGGCACCTGGATGAATAGAATACCGCGAACTATGGGCCTCCTCCAGAATCAACTCTCGGAGCCCATCCACATTGGGTACACAAATCCGGCCCTGCATCCTCAACACTCCATCGTCGCCGATGGTCACATCCTTAGCATCATTATGCTGAACTCTGTCCTTAAGGACAAGCAAATGAGGATCGTCATACTGACGCTCCCTGATGCGATCGTATAACGAAGACCGAGAAACAACGCAAGCCCACGATTGGATTCCGAGATGTCTAATCTCACAAACCTATTGGCCAAGGTTTGTACATCGACTGCGAGAGGTCTCTCTCCAACTGAAATGCATGGCAAACTCCCCATGCTCACTGCCTTTCGGCTCAAAGCATCGGCCACCACGTTGGCCTTTCCCGGATGGTATAATATAGTAATGTCGTAATCCTTGAGCAATTCTAACCATCTCCGCTGCCTCAAATTTAGATCCTTTTGCTTGAACAGATGTTGAAGGCTACGGTGATCAGTGAACACCTCACAAGATACGCCATACAAGTAATGCCTCCAAATCTTTAAAGCATGAACTATGGCAGCCAGCTCCAAATCATGCACGGGGTAGTTCTTCTCATGAGGCTTCAACTGACGAGAAGCATAAGCAATAACTCTACCCTCCTGCATTAGTACACAACCGATCCCAATTCTTGAGGCATCACAATATACGATATACGAACCTGAAGCTGATGGTAGAACCAATACTGGAGCTGTGGTTAAGGCTGTCTTGAGCTTTTGAAAGCTCTCCTCACACTTGTCCGACCATACAAATGGAACACCCTTCTGGGTCAATTTGGTCAAGGGCGACGCAATGGATGAGAAACCCTGAACAAACCGGCGATAGTAGCCTGCCAACCCAAGAAAGCTACGGATCTCTGTGACCGAGGACGGTCTAAGCCAACTCTGGACCGCCTCTATCTTCTTTGGATCAACCTGTATACCCTCGCTGGACACCACGTGTCCCAAGAAAGCCACTGAATTGAGCCAAAACTCGCACTTAGAGAATTTTGCATAAAGCTTCTCCTCCCTCAATCTCTGTAATACAACTCGCAAATGTTCTGCGTGCTCTTCCTGATAACGCGAGTACACCAGAATATCATCAATAAATGCCACCACGAACGAATCCAGATAAGGCCGAAATACATTGTTCATTAACTGCATGAACACTGCTGGGGCACTGGTTAGCCCGAAATACATAACAAGAAACTCATAGTGGCCATATCTAGTCGGGAAAGCAGTCTTAAGAATATCTGCATCCCTGATCTTTAACTGGTGATATCTTGAACGGAGATCAATCTTAGAGAACACTCGTGCTCCCTGAAGCTGGTCAAATAAGTCATCGATGCGAGGCAAAGGATATTTGTTCTTGATTGTTACTTTGTTCAGTTGCCTATAATTGATGCACATTCTCATCGTGCCATCCTTCTTTTTCACGAATAGAACCGGTGCACCCCAAGGTGACACACTAGGGCGAATGAACCCCTTGTCTAGGAGTTCCTGAAGTTGCTCCTTTAATTCTTTCAACTCTGCTGGTGCCATACGATACGGCGGAATAGAAATGAGCTGAGTGCCCGGCACCAGGTCAATGCCAAAATCAATATCCCTGTCCGGTGGCATGCCCGACAGGTCTGCAGGAAATACATTGGGAAAATCCCGCACAACTGGAACAGAATCGATGCTTGGAGTCTCAGCTCCAACATCCCTCACAAACGCTAGGTACGCAAGGCAACCTTTCCCAACCATACGCTGGGCTTTCAAGTATGATATCACCCTACTAGGAACATAATCGGTCACGCCACGTCACTCGATCCGCGGCACACCCGGCATAGCCAAGGTAACTGTCTTGGCATGACAGTCTAAAATAGCACGACATGGAGATAGCCAAGCCATGCCTAAAATGACATCAAAATCTACCATGCTTAGTAGCAATAGGTCCACTCGGATCTCCAGACCCCCAATAGTCACTATACACGATCGGTACATACGGTCCACAACAACAGTATCGCCCACCGGGGTAGACACATAAACCGGTAAAGCAAGAAACTCCCAAGGCATACCAAAATATTGAGCAAAATATGAGGACACATATGAATAAGTGGATCCGGGATCAAATAATATAGAGGCATCTTTTTGGCAGACTGAAACAATACCTGTAATAACGGCATCTGAAGCAGTGGCATCTGTCCTGCCTGGAATCGCATAGAATCGGGCCTGGCCACCACCTGCTCGACCTCCCCCTCTTGGGCGGCCTCTGGCTGCCTGACCTCCACCCCTGCCTGGCTGGGCGGGTGGTAAGGTAACTGGATCAGCAGTCGAGGGTTGACCCCTCTGTTGGGACGATCTAGCACCATGATGAGGACAATACCTCAGCATGTGGCCCATCTCGCCACACTCATAACAGTTCACTGGTGCACTAGCAAATGCAATCGGCCTAGAAGGATCCTGGGCCGACGGAGCATGAGCTGGAAGAGCGCTGAGCGATGAATGGCCCTACTGTAATCCATGATAACCACGACCTGCAGGTGCCCCACTATACCCTAGGCGAACTGGCTGAGCAGGCCTGAAGGAACGACCTCTATCTTGCTGAAACTGGCCTCTCGACTGAGTACCACTATAATTACCCGATCCTCGAGGCCTCTTAGCCTCCCTCTCCTCTCGCTCCTGACGGCGAACCATCTCAATCAACGAGCTATGTCAACCACTTCCTCAAAAGTAGCACCCAATACTCTCTCCTTGGTCATAAGGATACGGAGATTATAGTTAAGGCCATCCACAAACCTGCTGATCCTTTCACGATCAGTCGGAACCATCCAGACAGCGTGTCGAGCCAACTCAGAAAATTTTTACTCATATTGCGACACAGTCATATCTCCCTGTAACAGCCATTCGAACTGTCTACGCAGCTCCTCTCTGCGAGACGGCGGCACATATTTCTCCAAGAAAAGAGCGGAGAACTTCTGCCACGTAAGGGGCACTGCATCAACCGGCCTACGCCTCTCATACGCCTCCCACCAAATAAAGGCAGCTCCCGTAAACTGAAAGGTGGTGAATGCCACACCGCTAGACTCAAGAATCCCGGCTGTCCGGAGCATTCGCTGACACTTGTCAAGAAAACCCTGGTCATCCTCGCCCTCAGCACCACTGAATGACGGAGGCTAGAGTCTACCAATCCTCTCAAGACGACATTGCTCATCATCTGGCATAACTGGTATTATGTATTCTTGGGCTGGTGCAACCGGCTGGGTTGGAGGTGCCCCCGGCATATGAAGTCGCTGCACTACCTGCTCAGGCATGCGGGAAATTGGAGTCTGATTGCCTCCCCCGGCCTGTGAAGTGGTTGTTGCTGTGTTGGCTGAAACTGCCTGAGCCAGGCCAGTGCAAACAGTTAATATCTGAGCCAAGGTCTCCTGAAGCCCTGGAATAGCGATAGGCACAGCTGGTGCCTGAGCTGGTGCTACTGGAGCCTGTCCGTGAGCTGGGGCAGTTGGTGGATCGACAGATGCTGCCCTCGCTGCTCTGCCTCTACCACGACCACGACCGCGTCTCCGGCCTCTGGTGGCCTCAATGGGTGGTGCTAGTGGTCGTCAACCTCATCTGGCAGTTCGCGGCCTCACCATCTGTAGGAGAACAGGATAGCAGAAGTATTAGTTCTCGGATCAACAAGTTTGCACGACAAGAGTTTCAAGAATTTGGAATTTTCCTAAAAAGGTTCTGCAGCCTCTCGAAGATAAATACAGACGTATCCGTATCGATCCGCGAGACTCTACTAAACCCGCTCATGACTCGTGAGACCTATGTAACCTAGGCTCTGATACCTAGCTGTCACGACCCAAAATCCCAACCATGATCGTGATGGCGCCTCTCGTGAAGACAAGGCCAGCCAATTCAAACCCTAACTCAATTTAAGCAATAAATCTAACAAGAGAACAACGCAACACGGTCTAATAGCAGTTGATTGCGGAAAAACATAGTGAACCATCCCGACTACAGCCCGAACCGGGGTGTCACAAAGTCATGAGCAACTAATGAAATCCCAATAACAAGATTTCTATTGCAGTATTCCTGGCACAATTGTTTCAAGAAAGTGGAAATAACAATATAAAGAGATACGGGGCTGCGGACGCCAACAGCTACCTCGTAGTCTCTAAGTCACTGCTCTGACAATCGTAGTCAATGCCTCGGAGCGGAATCAATGATGCCTGAATCTGCACACATGGTGCAGGGAGTAATGTGAGTACTTCCAACTCAGTGAGTAATAATTAAAAATAACAACTGAGAGTAAGGAAACACATAAGGCATACAACAATCCATAATGAAACAGTAAAACATGTAAATAATCAAGTCAATAACATGAAGTAAAAGAAAATATCATGACGGGCCAAGTCATGTTTCGTGACGGCGTGTCACCCGTTCCCATGGGTACCCGGCGCTTACTGTGGGGGGTGCAGTAGCGCAATATCTCATGACGGCGTGTCACCCGATCCAATTTATCATATTCCGTGGCGGCGTGCCACCCTATCCAATTTATCATATTCCGTGGCGGCGTGCCACCCGATCCCATTTACATCATTTGAAAAGTCATTTAAATTTCAAACCTGAGTTTAAGAAATAAGTCAAATCAATTAAGAGACAGTGATAAATTACCCCTGAAGGGTTCACATAACCGGCACGAAGCCCAAATATGGCAATCAGCCCCAATCATGATGATAACACGTAAGTTTCAATCAATTGCATAGTAAAATCATCAATCGGGACGGACCAAGTCACAATCCCCAGTAGTAAACGACCCCACGCTCATCATCGAGGCGAGTCTCAACTCAATATAGCACTACGATGTGCAAATCCGGGGTTTCAAACCCTCAGAACATCATTTAAGATCATTACTCACCTCAATCCGGCTAAATCCTTAGCCCACGAAGCCTTTGCCCTTTGAATTGGCCTTCACGCGTGTCGAATCTATCAAAATTCAGAACAATTACGTCACAATATGTCGAGGGAGCAAGGTCCATGCGAAAACAATCAAAATTACTAAGAAATCCCGAAATTACCAAAACTCGAGCCCTGGGCCCACTTCTCGAAATTCAGTAATTTTTTACCTCAACGGGTTCCTTATCTCATCACGAGTTCAACCATACAAGATTTATTAAATTCCGACATCGGCTCGACCTCTAAGTCTCAAAACCCAAGCTTAGGGTCTTCCACAATTTCCCAACTTAAATCACCAGTAAAAATGCTAAAAACAGCTATAATCTTAGGCAAATCTTTCAAAATTGAGCTAGGAATACTTACCCCGATTTTTCCCTTAAAAACCCTCCAAGAGTTTCTTCAAACCTTCCTTCAATCCGAGTTTTATGGCCCCAAGTATGTTTGAGATGACCAAAACTCCTCCCTTTAAGAATTTATTCAAGAAAATCTCCTTTGGATGTAGTTTTTAGGTTGATTGTTGTGATTCTATGGTGTTTGGAGGTGTTTCTCTTCGTGGGTAACGGAAATGGGTTTTGCATGGCAAAATGGGTACTGAGTTCTATTTATAGAGTGGTCAAAAATCGAGCTAAAACGCCCTTGCCCGACCAAATATGCGATCGCATACCTTTCGCATAACAGGTATGCGGTTCGCATATTTGACATAGCCATCGCGAAGATAGCCCTAGCCTTCATCGCGAAATCAACACAAAGCGAGGTTTGCGGTTCGCATTTCATGGTTTGCGATCGCATTCCCGTCGCATTCTTGACGTAGATTTTTGTCCAAGTTTTTGTCTCAGTATGCGATCTCCACTGTCTAATATGCGGCTTACATTTCAGGTTTGCGGTTCGCATTCTGGCCGCATTTTGGTTCTCGAATCTTGCCCAGATTTCTGCTTGTTTTTGCAACTTCACTGTGAGATATGCGGTTCCCAATTTGAGATATGTGGTCCGCATTCTCACCTGGTTTTTCTGCAACTTATGCTTTTCAAATGGTGGTTTAATCCGTTTAACCACCCAAAACTCACCCGAGGCCTTTGGAACCTCAACTAAACATGCCAACATTTCCCATAACTTTATTTAAACTTGTTCCGACCTTCGGAACGCTCAAATCAACATTGTAACATCAAATTTGCATCAGATTCAAGCCTAAGGATTTCAAAATCTTCTAAATTGCTCTTTTGATCTAAACCCAACCAAACCACGTACGAATGACCTGAAATTTTGCACAAGAGTCATAAATTACGTATCGAAGCTACAGCAACTTTCGAAATTCCATTCCGACCCTCAGATCAAAATCTCGCCTATCAACCGGAAATCGCCAAAATTCTAACTTCACCAATTCAAGCCTAATTCTACACCGGACCTCCAAAAAAAATTCCAACCACACTCCTGAGTCATAAATCATCTCCCAAAACTAACCGAACCATCGGAACTCGCATCCGAGCCCCCTAACTCATAAGTCAATATCCGGTTGACCTTTCCAATTTTGACCTCCTTGAAAGAGACTAAGTGTCTCTCTTCTTGATAAACTCACCCCAAACACAGACTACTCAACTTGATTACCTAAAGCACGGATAACGAAGCATAATAAATGAAGTAGGAATGGGGAAGACGGAGTGGTAACGCACGAGACAACTGACCGGGTCGTCACAAGTTGGGAGCTATGTTCTTCACGTTTGCATGGTTGCTTCTGCATTTGCGTAGTTGTGGTATGTTTGGTCTTCGAGTTCATGGAGTTTGTATGCATTCGCAATGGAGTGGGGTCAGGCGGGAAGTTTGGTCATCGCGTTTGTGTGGCTTCAGTTCCGTTCGCGTAGAGTGGGTGCTGGTTGAGCTTCGCGATGGCGAGGGTGCTTTCATGATCACGAAGGTGGATTTGGATTGGTGTCAAGACTTATGCTTCGCGAACGCAAGGCTTGTGTCGCGTTCGCGAAGCGTACTGCTGGGCAGAGTACATAAATGTTATATTTTCCAGATTTTTAGCCATTTTCATATTTTGAGCCCTAGATTTGAAGAGGGGTGACGTTTCATGGAGATTTTCATACACGGAAAGAGGGTAAGCGATTTCTACGTATTTGTGATTATATTTCAAGAATCTACATGTATTTCTTCAAGTAAAACATGGAATTTAGAAAGGAAATTTGGAGGTTTTTTCTACACTTTAAGAGAGTTTATTTTGGGGTTTTAACCATCGATTTGGATCCGAATTTGGAAACTAATTATATATTTGGACTCAACAAGTTATGGGTCATCAAATTTTTGTATTGGTTTCAGATTTGGGGCACGCGAGCCCGGGTTGACTTTTATTGACATTTTGGGAATTCTTCAAAGATCAAAGCTTTATGTTTTGGGATGGATTCCTATAGCATTGTTAGACTTTCTTGGATGATATTTGACTTGAATTTGTGTGATTTGAGGGCTAGGGCGAGGTTTTGACACAATTTGAGGTTAACGCTAGACCAGGAGGAGGTAAGTCTCTTGGCTATTCTTGTTAAGAGGGAAACCCTAGGATTTGACTTGATTGCTATATATTTAAGGTATTAGGGGTGGTTTACATGCGAGGTGATGAGTGTATATGCACATACCAAGTTTATATCATGTCCGGGATAAAATTGAGATACTTTATGCTTTATTTTGATGATGTGCTCAACTTGATTCATGATTTGTTTGGCTTATTTGACTACATTCGCTCTCTTATTCATGCTAGAGATCATGCCTAGGTTTATGATTATTTATAAAGGCATGGGAGCTTATTCTTGACATGTTGAATTGCTTTAGTCATCCATAGTCATATAGAAATTCCATGAGTACATATCTGCATGGTTGTTATTAAGTCCTTGTACATCCTCTTTCTATCAATTCATGGGCATATGCATATGTATTATATTTGATACTTGATTTGGAGTGATGCCCGGTAGGTTTACTGGAAACACATCTCGAAACTCTCTTACTACCGAACCCGACTCAACGATAGGAGTATCAGCACTAATATCTCATAGAAAGGCTAAATATGCCAAGAATCCCTTCTCAACCATCAATTAAGCCTTCAAAAAAGACACCACTCTACTAGGAACATGACCCAATGAACCTTTCTATCCAACCCTGGCATAGATAACGTCACAGTCTTAGCGTGACAATCAAGAATAGCGTTATCATGCCACCAACCTGGGAGCGTAGCTAGCACTTGGTGCCGTACTGACCCGAGCGAACCACTTTGTAACTCATGAGCGTTCGACGTAAACTAGAATATACATAGGACGACTTGGTCAAACATATTCTTGTCGTAAACTATCATGGGCCAATGTGGCCACAACTCGTGATACATATACATATATATATATATATATATATATATATATACTGCAAGTGCGTAAGCATCGTGTTAGCGAGCCTTTATACTCGCAACATATCTATATGTATGGGCCGAGGAGGCCACTATGAGGATCGGCACCGAACAACCCAGAAGGAAACATAAACGAGGGTCTACCAGGCCACTGACACACAGTACATAATAAACCTATGTCTACAAAGCCTCTAAGAGTATCTGACATTGAAACATGGCCGAGACAGGGCCCCAACCTACCCATAGGTCCGTATCAAAACTTTGCCACCATGACTTATAGACTCGGCTGCACTCTGAATGAAGTGGAGTCTTACCGATCCGTTGTTGAATTTTACTTGCTCTGCTACGAGGGCTCATCAAACTGATTCCATACACCTACGGGTATGAATTCAACATCACAACAGAAAGGATGTCAGTAAGAATAATGTACCGAGTATGTAAGGCATAACTGAAACATAACAATAAGCCAACATCAATGAGAGAGATATAAGAATCAACCTGAAGCTCTGAAGTGCTGCTGACGTCCATGATATGCATACCAATTATACTTGTATATTTAACGCCTCTCTTTGGGACTATTATCCATATCGTAGCATGATTTCCCAACTGATAAGTGGTAACTTCCCAATCGGTCATAGCGCAATGGTAAATGCATGACTGCCTAACTGGCCGTAGCTCGGTGGTAAATACGTAAAACGCCCAACCGGCCGTAGGTTGATGGTAAATGCATGACTGCCCGACCGGTCGTAGCTCGATGGTAAATGAAAATGCATATAAACTTACATTATGAACATTAACATCTTTATCGTATGTCTGAATAGAGACTTAGGAACATACTTAGACATGCTTTGAATTACATTTTACATGTATGAATAATGTAGACATGCTTAACTACTAAGAGCAGAACCATTTTTGGAATAACATTATGTTTACGTTTCGTTACTTGGATCATGTCAAAATAAGGAAGGATTAACCTTAATATACCTTTGTTGATAACAACACAATATACACTACCCGTAGTACTTTAACCTACATCAAGGTATTAGAACTATGGTTAATACCATGGAAGAACTCAAAACACATCTCTAAGCTAGTAGCTCTCGTACGGAGAATTTGGTAGAACTTCACCTATATTTATATGAGTTCCCATAAGTTACATCAATCACTAAACAGCCCAAACAATATCAACAATAATCATATTAAGCCTCCCAAATAGTCCAACAATCAATAACAAAAGACCTACGATTTTTTGAAAATTTGACAGCACCTATATCGCTTCCTTTCAATTCAAACCAACACTAAAAATGACAATAAAAACATCAACAACATCAAAGATAATACATCAAGAACCAGCCAAAACCTAGCTTTAAAACCTTCCAAAATAGTCCCATACACACAACACCTCAACATACTTCCTTCTTCAGGTATAACATGTTTTCCTTCAACATCATGGCCTAAAAACGACTCAACCAAAGGAGAGGGACGAAGAACATACATTATAGAACACAAGTCCCCAATTTTCAGAGCTTAATTCGTTGCGATACCTTCCTCAATCAGCCATAAAGAGAGAAAGAGGCGACTGTCAACTACTTCAGATTCCTAACGATTGAATCAACTTGTTTCACCTCCGCCTTTGATTTGTCTTTCGAAGCTAAAGGATATGTTTAGGAGGTCTAGAGAGAGTTTTAAGTCTGATTTGGGTCGAAAATAAGTCTTGGAGACGAAGGCCACAACTTTATATAACAAGATAATTCTCAATCGACCTTGTGAGTCCCAACGGGAGCTACTTGCGCAGTCTCGCAAAAATGCAAATATCTCTCTACTCTGAAATCGTATCGACAAACGGTTTAATGCATCAGAAATTAGACTCGTCGATTTTAAATTTTTTGGGTGGATCACATCCAGACTCGTCGATTTTAAATTTTGTGGGTGGATCACACCCTAACTCTAAGTATATTGGTAGAAAATCTCAGGGACATTAGACCCAAATTTCAGTACAATTTACGAATGTAATTTATGACGACTATCGTCGACTTTTGTTTCACAACTCTCTTGACTTCAAAATTTTACACCCGACTCTCATACGACTAAAGTACATCATAAAAACACCTTATTATCATGTTTATGAACCCTAGTCTCAACCCAAAATTACTGGTCATAACATTCCTAAAACATGGCTACTTACTTTATGTACTTTCAAAGATCATCTCATTTCTAAGCTTACATCAGTTGACTTACGACGTACTTTTACGTAAGAAAACATGGGGTGTAATATCATTCCCCTCTTGGGAACATTCGTCCTCGAATGTTGACTGATGTGCTTATCAATCTCATAACCTAAAGCTCTTACTAATACTTTAATATTGTCCTTGTCATGTACGCAAATGTTCTGTGAATAAATCCAAAGGCCAAGGCATTCCCCCCTTTAGGCCTCTTTCTCACACCATGACATGTGGTTGAAATTCTTCTAATCTCGTAATTCCTGCTACCTTCTGTCATGCAGCCTGTATGACTATGTCCTTGTATGCGCTCCTATGCGACTCTTTTCTCCTTTTTCCTCCAACTTTTAGCCAATCTCTAGGCCTTACTTTGTGAACATATGCAAAACTATGACAAGTGTCCCTCTGGGCATCTATAGGTTTACTAAAGTTCTTCACTTGATACTTTGTCAAACTTACGACTATTGCTATATTTTATTTCATAGCCTCATAACTTTTATCCATCTATTATTGATTCACCTTAATGTTGATCTATAATTCACCAATGATAACTTGAAACTTCATACGTAATACATTGTCACCGGGGCTCACGTCTCATTGGCGAACATCTGAAGTTATTTGCTTAATCCACCTTAGGGACGATACTATACTTCAATAACCGTATTTCTAGCATCTCAACATGATTGATATTATGGGAGGTATTCTAATCTCGTGCAATTCATAAAATTCCTTCTCGTTGAATCATTACTTCAATCGAAGGCTATATTCCTAAAAATCATCCTCTTATCGTTTATCACACTCACACTCCTATTCTACTACCAAGGAAACATTTTATCTCTTTTAAATGCTCCTAGTCTTAAACTCCTCTGAGTTCATTCAAGCTATACTGAGCTTTCTATAACTTACGAAAACCATCCGCTCTCTTGTGTTGATGGGCTTAATCCCGAGACCTTCCTTATTCTAACTCCGGTCCACCTAAAACCTTGTCTCTCTACCATACTTTAGCTTGCGACCTACACATATCTATTCATACTACTCGTAACGGTTATTTAACTTGTTAGCACCATAGATTTTCTTATGTTATTCTAGAACCTCAAGTGAGACATCGCGCCTCCTCTAATTCTTCTTTGCTCATGTAACTAGACCTCTTGGTACCTAGAAACCATAGGTTGGAAGATGTGCTACTGTCACGACCCGGATTTCCCACCCTCGGGCATCGTGATGGCGCCTACTAGTGAAAGTAAGGCAAGCCAGTCAATCAGACTAATTACCACGTTTCTATTTATGAATTCATTATATCACAAATGCATCAACTGAAAAGCAGGAATTCAACAAGCGAAATAAACACAAAGTTAATACTTTACACAACTATCGCCGATAAACTATCCACAACGGTCTACCCAAGATCTGGTGTCACAGTTTCACAGACTATTTAAGAGTACTACAAATAGGGTCTGAAGAATATAACAAAATGCTGTTTCTGGACTACATAGAAGAAACACATACAAGAAATGGACAGGGGACTCCAAGATCCGCGGACGTCTGAAGAACTACCTTAGGTCGCCTGGAAATCAGTGGCTGGAAGCTTCCTACTGTTCGTAGCCTACGGCACAGAGATCTGCACAAAAGAATGCAGAGTGTAGTATCAGCACAACCGACCCCATGTGCTGGTAAGTGCCTGGCCTAACCCCGGCGAGGTAGTGACGAGGCTAGGACCAGACTCTAGATAAACCTGTGCAATTTTTTTTGTGGCATATATGTATCTACAGAAGAAGATAAAATACACAAACAACTTAAACAGGGAAAAGAAAGCATACATCGGAACGGCAGACAAATAAAGCAAAAAGAATCATCAAAGGGTAAGAAGGAAAACAACAATTAAGCTTTTAACACAAACGAAATGAAATACAATCCACCCTTTTTCTTCCAGTAACCTGTTGTTGCAGGCGTGCAACCCGTTCCCACTTACAGTAACCTCTTATGGCAGGCGTGTCACCCGCTCCCACATACATCACATCTCGTGGCAGGCGTGCCACCCGCTCCCACTTACAATAACCTCTTATGGCAGGCGTGCCACCCGCTCCCACTTACAATATATACTGTGGTAGGCGAACCACCCGCTCCCACTTTCACAATATCTCGTGGCAGGCGTGCCACCTGCTCCCACTTACAATACATACTGTGGTAGGCGTACCACCCACACCCACTTTCATGATATCTCGTGGCAGATGTGCCACCCGCTCCCACTTACAACTTACACTATGGTAGGCGTACCACCCGCTCCCACTTTCATCATCACAACAATCACAAGAAGTCCCGGCAAGGGATCAAATCAACATAACAACTTCCCAGCAAGGGAACAAATAACAGCAACACAATCATCCTGGCCAGGGGGAAATTCAGCGATAACCAAACCAAACTTGACTTCTATTTAGCTCAATCAATGTCAGTACTCAGTTACAGTCAATATCCTACAACTAACCTCCCAACCCAATTATCATTTCGTTGACTCTAGACACGGCTTTACTAACGTGACATTGGACCCTTTAAACTTCTAGCAGACTCCTAAAACACTACCCACAATTTTGACGCTGGACCTCTTCGACTCCTAACAATTCTTACTCAACTAATCTAGTTGACCATCAACTTTATGCCGAATAGAAGAAACTTTGTGGTAGGCGTACCACCCGCTCTCAATTCACAACATCTTGTGGCAGGCGTGCCACCCCCTCCCACATGCAACACATCATAACAATTCAAGGAAATTATTCAACAATTTGAAACAATAGTCACACAACGATTAACCATATACGACCCACGGTCATGTGTGACACAAATATATAGACACCCGTCACCATGCCTATACGTTGTTCTCAAGAAGGAGCAATTTAGCAAACAAGGCACAATTTCTAATTCCTCAAGCTAAGGTTAGAATGAACATTTACCTTGTTTTGCAATAACTTCCTAGGCTTCCAACGATTTTTTAAGCCCAACCTTTTAGGAACGCTCACGTACTTTAGGAGAAATCAATTGGAGCTAACGAGCTACAACTTGGTAGGGTGCCTTAACTCAGCTGAAATTCTTGGCACAATCTGCAGCAAATTTGAGCTGGGCCTCTGGTGTTAGAGAGTGGGGTTTCTTGTAATAGATGTTAGGGTTTGAAGGGAGTGATTCTACAGTTGTTTTTTAGCTTAAATTGGGGCCATCCCCGGCGAGTTACAGCTGGTTCTTCGTGGGTTTAAGTGGGGAAAGCTGGGCTGGTAAATGGGAGGTTGATGACTATATTTTGGATATGTTTTTCACGGATTTTGGGGTTGTTTCAAGGTGATTTTGGAGGTTGATTTGTTGGGGTTTGAGGGTGTTTTGGAGAGGTTTCTGAGGTAATTGACGAAATAAGGGGGTTTTTGCATGTTAGGGTTCCTAGTTCCTATTTATTGTGGGTCAAAATTCGGAACAAAATAAAAATTCAGGTGTCCAGAATACGATCGCATTCTGGTCGCAAACTCAACATGCAGTCCGCATTTGGACCACATTTCTGGCATGGCATTTGGCCCAAAACTCTGCGATCTCACTGTGGGATTTGCGGTCCGCATTTTAGAAATGCGGTCCGCATTTCTCACCGCATTTTTGACATAAGATTTTTCCAGTTCTCCGTTCCAATCTACGATACAGGCAGCCAAATTTGCGGTCCGCATTCCTGAAATGTGGTCCGCATTTTAGAAAGCATTTCTGACATGAACCTTTGCCCAGAAATCTGTCCAAGTATGCGACGCCCATATAAGATATGCAGTCCACATGTATGAAATGCGACCGCATATCCTGCATTACTTACTTTTTTTTGAACTCTTTTCTTAATTATTGGATTCTTATACGTCATACCCCGCAAGAATGTTAAAATTGCATAATTACAAAGAGGGATTTGTACTTAAGACAAGACAAATTTAGACAATTAGTATTATATGTGTTTCTACGACACATCGGGCCGTTACATTCTCCCCCTCTAAGACAACCGTTCGTCCTCGAATGGACAGGATAAAGAAGTACCTGAGTCGGGAAAAAGATGTGGATAACGGCTCCGCATATCGGACTCGGACTCCCAGGTCGATGCCTCAGGTGGCTGACCTCTCCAATGAACACGAACAGAAGGGAAACTCTTTGATCTTAGCTGACGGACTTGCCGGTCTAGAATGGCTACCGGTTCCTCCTCATAAGACAAGTCCTTGTCCAGCTGAACGGTGCTGAAATCTAGCATGTGAGTTGGATAGCCGTGATATTTCCGGAGCATAGACACTTGAAAAACTGGTTGCACGGCTGATAAGCTTGGCGGCAATGCAAGCCTATAAGCTACCTCCCCCACTCGATCAAGAATTTCGAATGGTCAAATAAACCTAGGGCTAATCTTGCCCCTCTTCCCAAATCTCATCACGCCTTTCATGGGCGACACCCGGAGTAATTCCCGCTCGCCAACCATAAAAGACATATCTCGGGCCTTGCGATCCGCATAGCTCTTTTGCCTGGACTGAGCCGTACGAAGCCTTTCCTGAATGATTTTGACCTTGTTCAAGGCCTCCTGAACCAGATCTGTGCCTAGCAACAGAGCCTCTCCCGGCTCAAACCACCCAACCGGAGTTCGACACCGCCTATCATATAATGCTTCATAGGGAGCCATCTGAATGCTCGACTGGTAACTGTTATTGTAGGCGAACTCTGCTAATGGCAAAAACTGGTCCCACGACCCTCCAAAGTCAATGACACAAGCTCGGAGCATATCCTCCAATATCTGAACAGTCCGCTCGAACTGTCCGTCCGTCTGAGGATGAAACGCTGTGCTCAATTCAACCTGGGTGCCCAACTCCTGCTGGACTGCCTTCCAGAAACGCGAAGTAAACTGCGTACCCCAGTCCGAAATAATAGATACTGGCACACCGTGAAGGCGAAAAATCTCCCGAATATAAATCTCGGCTAACCTCTCAGATGAATAGGAGACTGCCACTGGGATGAAATGTGCTGACTTGGTCAGCCTGTCAACGATGACCCAAATTGCGTCGAACTTCTTTCGGGTCCACGGAAGCCCAACAACGAAGTCTATAAAATCTGCTGGGGCATTAGTCAACCCAAATGACATAACCAAGAATTTATAATGCCCGTACCGAGTACGGAAAGCTGTCTTAAAGACATCAGATGCCCTAATCTTCAACTGATGATAGCCAGACCTCAAATCATTCTTTGAAAATACCCTGGCACACTGGAGCTGATCAAACAAATCATCGATCCTCGGCAATGGGTACTTATTTTTTATTGTAAGCTTGTTCAATTGTCGGTAATCGATGCACATTCTCATTGACCCGTCCTTCTTTTTAACAAAAAACACGGGCGCACCCCAAGGTGAAACACTGGGTCTAATGAAACCCTTCTCGAGCAAGTCTTGCAACTGCTCTTTTAATTCTTTTAACTCTAGCGGGGCCATGCGATACGGCGGAATAGAAATGGGTTGAGTGCCCGGAGCCACATCAATGCAAAAAGTCAATATCCCTGCCGGGTGGCATCCCCGGCAGGTCGGATGGGAAAACCTCGGGAAACTCACAAACCACGGGCACAGACTCAATAGAGAGGAACTCAGCACTAGAATCACGAACATGAGCCCGATAAGCCAAACACCCCTTCTCGACCATACGCCGAGCCTTCATATAAGAGATAATGCTACGAGTGGAATGACCAGGAGTCCCTTTCCACTCCAAATGGGCCATACCCGGTAAAGCTAAGGTCACAGTCTTGGCATGGCAGTCCAGGATGGCGTGATAAGGTGATAACCATTCCATCCCCAATATGACATCAAAGTCGACCATGTCTAAAAGCAATAAGTTCGCACGGGTCTCAAGACCACCAATCACTACAACACAAGAACGATGGACTCGATCTACCACAATAGAATCACTCACCGGGGTAGACACATAAACAGGAACACTCAATGAATCACTAGGCATGGCCAGATACGGTGCAAAATAAGAGGAGACATACGTGTAGGTAGACCCTGGATCAAATAATACCGAAGCATCGTTATCACAGACCAGAACCGTACTTGTAATCACTGCATCTGAAGCCTCTGCCTCAGGCCGGGCTAGAAAAGCATAACATCGGGGCTGAGCCCCACCACCCTGAGCCACATCTCTAGGACGGTCTGCTGCTGGCTGGCCCCCACCTCTGCCAACCTAAGCTCCACCTCCAGTACCCCTACCTCTACCTCTAGTACCTCTACCCCCACCTCTAGCTAGCTGGGCAGGCTACGGAACATCTGGTGCCTGTGCCATAACACGGGAATCCTGGTGTGGAGAGTTGCTTAAAGCACGACGGCAATACCTAGCAATGTGCCTTGTGTCGCCACACATATAACAAGCCTTAGGCTGCCGACTCTGGAAACTCTGTAGCGGTTGTGCACTGATAGACTGTTGATCGAAATACTGCATCTGAGATCCGTGGTTACCTGAAACACTATGAGATGCCTGGAGAGCTGATTGAAAGGGCCTAGGAGAGTGGCCTCTACCATATGAATCTCTACTTCCAGATGAAGTACCAATAAATCTACCTGAACGACTGATGTGCCGGGAAATTTCGGCACATATTGATACTATTTGATTAGAAACTGCTTGTTCCACTTGCTAATTATCATGATATTTACTTAGTTTTCGTGTAGTATCAGTACATGGATGAAAGAAACCCAAAAGCGTAAAAAGAAGGCCAAAAGCCATTCAAAGGCAATAATTTCTTTGTAATCTGAAATTATTAGTTTAATCATCTTTACGTATTCAACATCAATATATTTTATTTATTTACTTGATCGAATTAAGACTAAGCGAAATATCACGTTAATTAGATATTCGTTTCACGCCTATTCTCTGTGGGATTCGACCCCAACCTAGTTGGGTTACTATATTTGACATCGATCGCATACACTATTGTTAAGGTGTAATTTGAGCGGATCAAATTTTGGCGCCGTTGCCGGGGAATACGGTTTTAAAATTTCTGATTAGTGTATATTTTGCTATAAGTCTAATTCCACTTGATTGCACATTGTTTATTTTGGTGGTTGTAGGCAGGGAAATATGGCAGAGCATATAGATGATGTGGATGTGGCAAACGAAGAGAATCTGTTTGCCGACATTGAGGAATACATTGAAGATACCAATGCTATAGTACCTCCAGCTGTAGGTGCTGCTACATTCAAAGTAGAACATGGGCTAATTCTGATGCTAAAAGCTGAGGGTTATTTCAGAAATTCTACTGATGATGATCCGACACAACACCTTAGGAACTTCTTGGGTGTTTGCGCAAAGCACAAGCAGAATAATGTTTCTAACGATGCATTGCGGCTCAGATGCTTTAAGTACTCACTAGCTGGAGATGCGAGAAAACAGCTGCAAAATCTTCCGCCGAATTCCATCCATTCTTGGCCTGAGTTGGTCCGGGCTTTCTTGTCGAAGTGGTTTCCACAAAGCAAGAAATTAGAGCTCCGGGATAAAATATTTTTCTTCAAACAACTGCCGGGTGAACAGTTGCACGAGGCATGGGAAAGATTCAAGTTATATTTTGTGAGGTCGCCAACCATGGCTTTCCAGACTCTATTTTGCTGGAAAGTTTTACATGGGATTAGACCCTATGAACCAATCAATAGCGAAAAAAGCCGCATCTGGTTCTTTCATGGACAAGACTTTTGCTAGAGTTACTCAGATTCTGGACAAAATGGCCAAACATAATCAAGATTGGCATTCTGAGGACAATACAGGTGGCATTACAATTGGGTCTCCTTCCATGAGTAATTTGATCAAAGAAAACCAAGAAAGAGACCAAGTGATCGCTAAGCTTGCTACTAACGTAAATGTCTTGACAAAGCTATTCACTGAGAATCAGAAGAAAAAAATTAATGCAGTGGAGGATGTGCTATCAGCGCATAGTGAAGAATATGAAGAGGCAAATTTTGTCAACAACACTCATGGTGGATATCAAAGGCAGCCCTACCAGGGTCAAGCATCACAAAATCATTGGAGATCAAACCCGCAAGGGCAAGGTTCCCAACAATGGCGAAGTGATCCGACTGGGCCTAATCAAGGTAATTGGAACAACAATAACCACTTTCTAAATCGGAGTTCCAATCCTTATGTTCCTCCGAAAGGGCAGTATCCAAATCAGGGCTCATCTAGTGACTCTAAGTTGGAAAGTATGCTCGAGAGGATAATACAAAACCAAGAGAAGTCAGACACCTCAATGAAGAATATGACTGAATTGGTTGGCTCCCACACAGCAGCTATCCAAAAATTGGAATTGCAAATGAGGGATCTCTTTCGTGAGCAATATCCACCGCAAAAAGGGACGCTTCCTAGTGATATGATTGCAAATCCTAATGGAAGTGGAAGTGGTCCTACTGCTCATATCATGGCTGTCACGACAAGAAGTGGTAAGACAGTACAGGTAAATGATGCTGCTGCAGAGTTTCAGATGGAGATTGGTAATGAAAGTGTTGCTGCAAGAAGTAAAGTTGCTGAGGTAGATAAAAATCCAGAAATTGTTGTGAACACTGAGGATATTCAGGAAGAAATAAAGGATAAGGCGGAAGAAACACCAATCGTTCTTCCACCAATTCCTAGACCTCCTCCACCATTTCCCCAGCGACTTACAAGGAGAGCTGAAGATAACAAATTTGAGAAGTTTTATGACATTCTCAAACAGTTATCAGTCAACATACCTTTCTTGGAAGCTTTTCAAGAGATGCCGGGATTTGCCAAATACTTGAAGGATTTGATTACTAAAAAGAGGACTACCCAGAATGAAGTGGTAAATGTAACTCACAGAGTAAGTTCTATCATGGCAACAAACCCGATCCAGAAGAAGGAAGATCCAGGAGCTTTCACTATTCCGTGTACTATTGGAGTACGCAATTTTGCTAAGGCCTTGTGTGATAATGGAGCCAGTATAAATTTAATGCCTTTAGCCATTTACAAACAAGCCGAGCTAGGAATTCCAAGGCCCACTAGCATGAGATTGCAGATGGCTGATCGGTCTATCAAGAAACCCGTGGGTATTGTAGACGATGTGATTGTTAAGGTTGGCAAATTTCAGATTCCAGCCGATTTTGTTATCCTTGATTGTGCAGTAGACAAGGAAATCCCCATTATTTTGGGAAGACCTTTCTTAGCTACGGGAAGAGCTCTCATGGACTCGGAACGAAATGAAATAAAGTTCCGGGTCAATAATGAAGAAGTCACTTTTCAAGCTAGCAAAGGGATGAAGATGCCAGCAAAATATGAAAACATATCTTTAATCGGTATTATTGATAAAGTTGACGAAGCAGTAGATACAAAAATGGAAGAGCAGTGTTTTGGTGAGGCCCTGGCGGCCATATTGGTGAATTTTGATGGGAATGATTTGGATGGTTTCATGGAATCAGTAAATGCATTAGAGGGTCGCGGTTCGTATTCATATACTCCACCAAAACTGTCACTAGATTTGGAGAATCGATCCACGCCTCCAGCAAAGCCTTCCATTATTTAACCGCCCAAACTAGAGCTCAAGCCACTCCCATCGCATTTGAGGTACAAATTTCTTGGTTCTAATAATACTTTACCAGTAATTGTGTCGTCTTTGTTGAACGATGTACAGGTAGAGCAGTTGCTGAAAGTTCTTAAGGAACACAGACAGGCAATCGGATGGACGATAGCGGACATCCGAGGTATTCCAGCTGGAATTTGTGAGCACAAAATTCAACTTGAAGACGGGACAAAACCAAGTGTGGAGCACCAGAGAAGATTGAATCCAGCAATGCAAGAAGTGGTGAAGAAAGAAATCATAAAATGGCTAGATGCAGGAGTTGTGTACCTAATTGCCGATAGCTCATGGGTAAGCCCAGTACAGTGTGTGCCAAAGAAAGGAGGTATGACCGTGGTAACGAATGAAAAAAATGAGCTGATTCCAACATGAACAGTGACTGGATGGAGAGTATGTATGGATTACAGGAAGCTCAACAGTGCTACGTGCAAGGATCACTTCCCTATGCCTTTTATTGATCAAATGCTTGATCGGCTAGCTGGAAATCCTTTTATTGCTTCCTCGACGGATATTCTGGGTACAATCAGATTAACATTGCTTTGGAAGATCAGGAAAAGACAACGTTCACCTGTCCGTATGGGACTTTTGCTTTCAGTCGCATGCCCTTCGGTTTATGCAACGCTCCAGCTACATTCCAACGGTGCATGATGTCGATTTTTTCGGATATGGTGGAAGACTTCCTCGAAGTCTTTATGGATGATTTCTCGGTAGTTGGGGAAACATTTGATCAATGTTTGAAAAATCTCAAAGCAGTGTTGAAACGATGTGAGGAAACAAACCTTGTGTTAAACTGGGAAAAATGCCACTTTATGGTGGACGAAGGTATTGTTTTGGGGCACAAAATCTCCAGCAATGGTATTGAAGTGGATAAAGCAAAGATTGAAATCATCTCCAAACTCCCTCCTCCCACGTCAGTGAAAGGTGTGCGTAGCTTTTTGGGGCATGCGGGGTTTTACAGAAGATTCATAAAAGATTTCTCAAAGATTGCACATCCAATGTGTAAACTCTTAGAGAAAGATACCAAGTTTGTCTTTGATGCTAAATGCCTTGCTGCCTTTGAAGAGCTGAAAACGAAACTGACCACTGCTCCCATTATTGTTACACCAGATTGGTCATTACCTTTTGAGTTGATGTGTGATGCTAGCGGAGTAGCTATTGGGGTGATGTTGGGGCAGAGGCACAACAAAATTCTTCACCCGGTTTATTATGCTAGCAAGACGCTGAATGGAGCACAAATGAACTATACCGTAACGGAGCAGGAACTGTTAGCAATTGTTTATGGTTTTGAGAAGTTCCGTGCATATCTATTGGGCTCCAAAGTGATTGTATATACTGATCACGCTGCTCTTTGTTATTTAATGGCGAAGAAGGATGCTAAACCTCGACTCATCCGATGGGTACTGCTACTACAAGAGTTTGACTTTGAAGTTTTGGACCGTAAAGGCACCCAAAACCAAGTAGCAGATCATCTTTCTAGATTGGAAAAAGCAGGGAGACAAACAGGAGAGCTGGAGATTAATGATTCCTTTCCAGATGAGCTAATACTGATGATATCAAGTTCAATGGCACCATGGTATGCTGACATCGCTAACTACATTGTTAGTGATTTCATTCCGGAAGGGTTGGAATCGTACCAGAGGAAGAAGTTCTTGAGGGACTCTCGTAATTATTATTGGGAAGAACCATTCCTATTCCGTGTTTGTGCGGATAACATCATTCGAAGGTGTGTACCGGAGGAAGAGATGCTACCGATCTTGAAAGCATGTCATGATTCACCAGTTGGGGGTCATCATGGGGGCAACCGAACAGCTGCAAAGGTTTTAGAATGTGGATACTACTGGCCCACCATTTACCAAGATGCTAATCAGTTGGCAAAGTCTTGCGACCAATGTCAACGCCAAGGCCCGATTTCGAAGAGGCACGAACTGCCTGTGAAATTTGTTATGGAAATTGAATTGTTCGATGTCTGGGGTATTGACTTCATGGGCCCTTTCATAAGCTCATGTGGGATGAAATACATCTTAGTGGCTGTAGATTATGTGTCAAAGTGGGTGGAAGCTGTTGCCTTTCCAAATAATGAAGCTCGGAGTGTAACCTCGTTCCAAAAGAAGAATATTTTCACCAGGTTCGGCACTCCAAGAGCCATCATCAGTGATGGAGGTTTCCATTTTTGTAACCGAGTATTCAAGGGTCTCCTTGACAAGTATGGGGTCAAGCATAAGGTGGCCACACCTTATCATCCACAATCGAGTGGACAAGTCGAAGTCTCAAATAGAGAAATCAAGAGTATCCTTGCTAAAACTGTGAACGCAAATAGGACTGATTGGTCAAGGAAGCTGGATGACGCTCTTTGGGCATATCGTACAGCTTATAAGACTCTGATTGGTACATCCCCATATCGGTTAGTCTTTGGAAAAGCATGCCATTTACCCGTTGAACTCGAGCATAAAGCTATGTGGGCTTTAAAAAGATTAAACATGGATTGGGCAGAGGCTGGAGCCTTAAGACTTGCACAATTGAACGAAATGGAGGAATTCAGATTCCATGCTTATG
>MCJB01048770.1:0-15985 GCA_002018475.1 Nicotiana obtusifolia
AGAGAGAAATGAGCAGCAACAACAACGATGGAGAGAGAGGAACGAGCAGCGGTGGTCGCCGGTTCGGAGAGGAGACAGAGAGACGGAAGGAACCGAGAGGAGAGAGAAGAACGGAAGTTGTTGGGGTTCGAAGTTGTTTTGTTTATCTGAAATAAAATGAATAAAACTTAAAGGGGAAGATTTAACTCATGGGCTTTTGTGTATTTTTTAAAAGATTATAAGTTTTACAAATTATAATTCAGTCCCAAATTAAGCTAATCATATTTTTAAAACAAGTTTTGACCTTGGCTGGTCAAAGTTGTCACCATTTAAACAGATTTCTTTTGCTCAATCGATCCCCACACTCGCAGGGGTTCTAATGTATGTTTATGAAATTTTTTTTTGGAAAAATGATTTAATTTTTGAAAATTAATATTAAAAAAATAATTTTTGATGTTTGGTTACAGAGTTAAAAATAGCAGAGGGTTGTGGCGGAAAATAACTTATGTCAAAAAATGAGGAAGTCATTTTTCCAGTTTTGATTAGAAATAGAAAATATATTTTATACAACTAAACATCAAAATAACTTTTTCTTTTAGAAAATATTTTTCACCATACCAAACAACTCGCCAAGGCCTCAAATAATACTTAAGTATTTATAATACTGAACTTAACTATTTACAATTTACAGATATTGGTTTAGCTATCAATATTTGCAAATGGAAATTTTTAAAATCATGGTGAAATATTAAAATATTACTTTAGAGAATATTTCAAGCAAAATGATGTTTTCTCCACACAAATAAATTTTCACAAACTATTTTTCAAATAAACTTGATGTCCAAACACGATCGCCCAACTTTCAAATACATTTTTGTTAAGATTTCAACTATAAATATTCTTTGCTCAACTTTTAAATAAATATTGTCCAAATGCTTGCTTCATATTTTGTGCATCAAATTTGGTGATTTGAATTATGCCGACGTTAATGAAGGTGATGCAAGAATTGCTTTGACGATGACCGCAAAATTAAGAGCTTGAACTTGGAAAAACTCAAATCCAAAACTAAGTGAGGGGATGGAACCTCTTAAGCTGAACCTTGCTCAATGTGTCATTAGCACTTACGTTGGATGTAGAATCAGAATCTGAAAACATGCAGTCACATGCTAAAACAAAGTGATGAATTGAGACAAAGGATAGTTCACTAGAACTGATCAAAGAATTACAGCAGTTATCTTTAAGAATTCAAAACTATACTATGGCCATCTGTTTGTTCATTACAAAGGGGAGACTAATTAGTCACTACCCCCTGAAAGCAATTTGACAGTGCCTGTTGTACCAAAACGTCTAGCTGCTGCTGGTATGACTCTTGATGGTGATAAGACTTGAGCAAAAGAAAAGTTGTAAGAATCTGTTCCCAGCCGACTCTGCAACCAACCCCTCCCTCCAGAGAAGCCATCAGTCATGATCCAGCAGTTTTTAAAGCCAAGGCTCGTCAGTGTTTTAGCAACTGTTTTAGCTGAATCAGAGTACCTGAAAAGTTTTAACAAAATATCATTGATAACTAAAATTATACATAGGTGCACATAGAGTATAAGAGCATAAAAGAATTAAGTGTGATGCTCAAGTATATTATGAGAAAAACTCACGAGTCCATTATCACAATGTTAGACCCTTTGTTGATTTTCTTGAGGTATGATATCTTCAGAGCTACTAATTCAGCTTCCACTTTCTTCGCGTTTCTCACAAGACCCCTTAGTCTGCTCGGTAAATCTTCCAAACTGAAAGGTACCAGGAGAATAAATGCATAAGTCTAAACATACATATCTGAAGATTTTTTAAATATCTACCCTAGGAAGTTTCTTCCTCACTACCTTGTCAGAGTTAAATGATTGCATGTATAACATAAAAACAAGGTGAAAGCAAGTATCATGGACCTGGTTAACTTCTCACTAGTACATAAAGTCAATTTATCTCCAGGTTCTACTACCTTCTTTTGTCAAACTTCCTCCTCCTCTCCCCCCCTCCCCCCCTCCCAGTGTAGCGAGGAAACAGAAAATGAAGGCCTAGTCAAGGATCATACACATTTTAATCCCCCCACCCCCCAACAAAATCCAATGCTGTTTTCTTTTTCCTTTAAATGTTTCTGATGGAGAATTCTCAAGAAATTAAGAGATCCTTTTTAACCTTCAGACAAGTAACACAATAGGCTTCTTTTAGTCTTTATGCATGCCATTCTAAAGTATTTATCTTGATAAGCTTGTTTCTGAGATAGCACGAGAGGCATCCTAAAATTTCCTTGGTCCAGCAATTTGGAACACTAGAATGGTAGTGGAAATACAACATCATGCTTGTAAAGATAGAGCATGGTTCATTAAGCAAGAATGTTAATTTCAAGCCAACTTACGGGATTTGAATCATATTGTTTTTAGCACTAGATGGAAGACGAGGAATTCCAGCCTTATCCTTGTCCTTCTCTGTTCTAATATCAATCAAAACATAATTCTTAGAACACATCTGGTCCAGTGTTTGAGCAGGAGTTAGTTCACCTGGAAATGGCATTCCAAATCAAGTTTCTTATTTCCCAAAATTAACAGGAAAACGAAAATTGCTTAACAAAACTATAAGAAACACTTGGATTCAAGATAATGCTATTAAAGCATATTGTGAAGGCAACTTCCAGTACGATAACAATTTCAGTCACTCAGGACACCATAATTCAATGTTGCAGAAGTTAATAATTAAATGAACCAACCTAACAAGCCAATCTGATTACATATGGTCTTACTTTGCTTTACAGAAAAAAGCCAAGTTTAGTTGCTGTGAAATGCCAAGCTTCTCAACTCCCAAAAGTAATAGGAAATCTCAAAACGGCAAGACGGCTAAAATGTGATTAACTTGATATCAAGACACTGCTAAGGCACCTCCCCTCATGACGATGACAAATTTCAGCTACTTGTGAGACATTTACTGGTAGCAAGAAGGATTGGATAATCCATCCAACCAAGCCAAAGTTAGTCATGGTCTTATATTTTTGCGGTATCTTTTTTTCTTTTAAATTAATTTTCTTGTGGGGATGGGGAGGTTGGTGGCAAAAGCTTTTGAAAAAGCCTTGTTTAGTTTATGTGAATAGCACTCACTCTGTACCACCATTAGAAATGCAGGAAACAAGCAGCATTGAATTTTTTAAAACTATTACTTGCATACTGTCATCTTAGCCTAGTTACTTGTTTTCTCATTCTGGTCGAATGTAATTTACGATATTCTACAGCGGATTCATTTTAAATGCCTGACCAATAACCACATGATTGAAAATGAATATTACATTTCTCACAGATAGTAGCAGGCATTGGTTCTTGGGACCGAGTTCATCTAGAGGTCCCATAATCTAACACTCCTAAATATTATTCTTAGAACTATTACTATGTTTATGTACTTTAGGAGATCCCTCCGGAGTATTACATCTATTCTCAAATGCTCCTAGAATTACGCTTAAGAGTTTTTTTTTGTTTACACGGTATATCTGAATGGTCTAAAACGACATAAATTCAGGGAGATAAACAAGAGTAAGAAAACCCATCCAATTACCCTTGTAACCACGAAGGCTGAAAGAGAGAGCGGAGAAAACTGGGGGAAGTAGAAGATATGCAAGGAATAATGAGCCACCGGCCACTGCAATAATAGCTGGATCAGTTGATGAAATTGTTTCAACTGTGGATGAGGCGATTGGTTTGGCCCCTTCGATCACCTTGGATGTCTGTTGAGCTGCATCAACAACTGTCTGCAACCAAACAATCATTTATCTCTTAAAGTTGAGTAAGGAAAGATGAAACTCAAAATATAATCATTTTCATGTCCAGAAATGGATTAAAGAAGAATGAAGCATTGAACACTATTTTGTTCTATATCCAGTACTAGTACCTTTATCCACCAAGATAGTTTTCCTCCCACATATGACTTACATGATTATTGCTTCTTATAAGAAAATTTCACTAGTCAAAACTCAAAAGGCAATGTATAGATGGCTGGCAAAGTGCAATTTATTCACATAGCACAGATGAATTTTACTGACTTATTAAAGCATGTGAAACAAGAACTTCCTATAGCCAAACCTTAGCTGCAGTCATCACTGGCTGAGTGTCCATGCCAGCACTCTGCATTGCCTCTTGGGCTTTCTTAGAGGCATCGGATATGACAGGAGAAGCATTCTTCAAAACTTCCTCTCCTGCCTGCTTTACCAAAGGCAATGCCACATCAATCCCGGGCTTCACAAATTCAATTACGGGCCCAATCACTCGGCTTGCAGCATCAAAGATGTTCGAACCAACCTGTTGAGCTTGATTAACTGCAGATTCTACCTGGAAAGATGAAACTTCTAATAAGTTGCTAAGAACTAAAAAAATTCACAAACTACAAACACAGAACATAAATTTATGGACCTGCAGTCCTCTACCAATTAATACATAGCATGTTGAATCACAATTATCCGAGCAAAAGATTGTCACAAAATTCGAAACTTTAAAACTGTCAGGATTAGTAAATTTAACAACTAAAAATCAACAGGAAATGCGGCTAGAATCACAAAATATAAATAAACAAATAAATAAAGCTTCAAGTGTTATTCGATAAAACAATTTATAGAAGAGCTAAAGCAACCAAGGAAATTACATAAGACAATCATCTAGAACAATATAATACAAGGGCGAAGCAAAACAAATTATACCTAGCAGAATTGCCATTAAATAAATGGCTTTCCAAAAACATCCTAGAAAATGTGAAGAGTAACTCAATGGCAAGTGGTACCTGATTAAGGGAAGAGACAATATCTTCCTTGGGTAAGCTGAGTGCCCTGGCTTCATGGGTAGCAGTGAAGAGAGGAAATAGGAAAAGAGCAGTTGATGTAGAGAGCGATACAGACACTGATTTTGAAGTGAATTCCGGTTTCTGGGAGAGTGTAGGGAAATTAAAGATTTTCGTAGGTGAAGAAGACGGAGGAGGAAGAGGTGATTTTGCGGTGGCTGAAGCTCTAAGCGCCATCACCTTTCAGCCTCTTGCCACCGCTTGCCTGAGTCTGTCCCTCTGCTTTCTACTGAAATTGTGGCCTCTGCTCTGTGGAATAATAAAGGTTTGTCTCGTTGATAGCTAATGTGTGATGAGAAATTGAGAAACCAACTCAACGGCTGAATTTGTTTTTCGTGTTCCTTGGTCCTTATAATCCGACGTGGTATGACAAAATTCTGATGAGGCCATAACCATGATGACACGTGGCCTACAAGATAGAGAAAAGTGGTGCTCCTTTCCTACTGTGTACTACATCCGTCTGCCTTTTGCTTATGCGGACTGGAGTAGTACTGGGGGTCGTAAGATTAGTTAGTAGTACAACACTTACTCTCACCTTTCATTCCCGTCACCTTTTTCTTTTGGATTCTTGTTAGTTCAAGGTTAACAACAACACTCACAAATAAGGCTGTGGCCCACGGCGGGCCTAGGTCTAATGGGCCTGGCGGTCCTGTGGGTAGGGACCGGCCCGCTACGGCCTAAGCCTACACGGGCCCGGTCTAAATGGGCCGGGCCCGCGGGCCCAAACGGGCCTAATGATTCCTATATATATATATTTTTTTAATCAATGGAAATTTCTTGTAAACTATTTATGCATATACTAATATAGATTGCAATTAGACATATATAAATATATTGTCTATATAAGTCTTGTATATATTATATATATGTTGTCTATATTGTATATATAAACTACATATATATATATATACATACATACATATAAGGCAATATATTGTATATATAGTTTATATCTATATATATATATAAGTCTAATATAAGCCTTGTATATATTGTATATATTGTATATGTATATATTTACAATTATATTATGTATATATATATATATTGCAATTAGACATATATAAATATATTGCCTATATAAGTCTTGTATATATTGTATATATATGTTGTATATATTGCATATATATACATATAAACTATGTATATGTATTAGACATATATATATATATATATATTGCTTTATATAAGTGTTGTATATAATGTATATATATACATATATATATATATATAGTTTATATAGTTTATATATAAATATATATATATATATATAGTTTATTGTTTATATATGTATATATATATATATATATATATAAGCCTTGTATATATTGTATATATATTTTGTATATATTGTATATATTATATATGTATTATAATATATATATACCATATCATATTTAAAGACAAAATAAATTGCAAAGAAATATTCAAGAGAATGTCTTATAATTTTTATTATTATGACATTAACAAAAAATGGCAATATCTTTCTTAGTTTTCCTTCCCCCAATGGAATGAGCACAACAAGGTACTAATACCACCATTAAAAGGAAAAAAAACTAAGGAAGATGTGCCAAAATACAAGTTACATAATAAAGTAAACAATTATCTTTCTTAGTCTTCCTCCCCCCAATGGAATGAGCACAACAAGGTACTAATACCACCATTAAAAGGAAAAAAAACTAAGAAAGTTACATATTACTCTAAGTATTATCCCTAACAAATCTCATAAATCCTTCAAGGTCCGGAGGAACTTGCGTTGGCGGCGATGGAAAAGAGGCTTGTTCATCACCGCTTCCGGGCGAAGCCGCATCTTGCTCAATTTCTGATAGCATTTCTTCATAAGCTTCGTCGACATTCGGTTGTGACTTTGCAAGTCCGAAATTTCTTCTTTCCGAACGGATCCAATCCCGGAAGAGTACTGCCTTTTCCAAGCTATCCCTCATGGACGCTCTATGATCATCGAGTTGAAGTCTCGCTTGACTGAAAGCACTCTCTGATGCCACCGTTGAAGCTTGAACGGTTAATATATCTCGAGTCATCCTTGAAAGAATCGGATAGTGTTTTTGTTTGTCCTTCCACCATTCCAAAACGTCGAAGGAGCCGTCGGGATTCTCTGATTCAAGTCCCTGCGACAAATAAACTTGAAGCTCATTTAGTTGTGAACTATCACCAATATTCCCACCTTGGGAATCCCTGAACTCCGTCCAAGCACTGAGGGCCTTTATGCCCGCAGTTCTTTTACCTGGTCGTGAAGTGGATGAAGTAGGAGTTGGAATATTGGGTCTAGCATGATCTAAGGCAACTTGATATGCACTATAAATTGTCTGTGCATTTATTTGAATTGAGGGTTTTGCATCTTCAAGTGAAGCAAATTCCTCAGGCGAAAGTGACAAAGAGGTATAAATTTTTGTATACCAAAATTGGGGACCTCCTAATTTCATGGTAGGGTTTAGTAGGGCGGCAACGCCATAAATAGGGGGGATAGGGAAAAAATATTTTTTAAATTTTTCTTTCATACAATCAATGGCAGCTCGATAAAGGTCACCACCCGCAGAAAATCGATCAAATAAATTTGCAAGTGCAGCAATATAAACTAAACAGTTAGAAATAGTAGGATAATATTGGCCAGATAAGTCGTTAGTTGCTACAGATACTTCTAAAAAATCTATAAGTATTTTAACATTACCCCAATCTTGATTATTTAGGTGTTCGTCGTCTTGATAAATGTCACCGCCACCTACACGAGCATTGTAGGTTGCGGTAATTGGGTGTCTATATTCATACGCAACTATTAGACTTTCGTACATGTAGTTCCATCTAGTAGGACAAGGTTTAGGAACCTTTCTTTCATTAAGGCCACATTCATCACATTTTTAAAAATATTCCCTAAGTCTACTTCTACGGTTTGAGTAGAATAGCTAGTTAAGAGCCATTTTTACCTTTTCAATTTATATGTTTAACAAGCTCATTCCATCCCCGACAATTAAATGATAAATGTGACAAATGCATCTAACATGAAAAATATTAGAAAATGAGGGATTTAGAGTAGTTGTAAGCATGGTTATTGCATGAGTGTTACTAGACGCGTTATCCATGGTAACAGACATTAGTTTATCTGTAATGCAAAAATATCTACAAATGTCTGTTACCGTGCTAGCTATAAATTTACCAGTGTGGCGTGAGTTAATTATTCTATATGCGATAATGCGTTTCTGCATTATCCAGTCCTCGTCTATCCAATGACTGGTAACAGTTAAATAGTTACAGTCATTGGCACTTCTACCTATGTCTATAGTAATTGCAATGCGACAATCTATATGGGTAAATAGATATCGCAAATATTATTCGTATTCATGCTTATATTTGTAAATGTCGGCTTTCACGGTAGCACGAGGCCATCCTTTATATGTAGGATTATAAATTTTCCTAATATATTGTATAAAATGGGGGTTAGAATATGGTAAGCACATAACTGTTACCATTTTTGCTAGTTCTTCACGATCCCTGTTATCGTAGTATAAAATTCCACCGGTAACGGTGTTAATTCCGGGTTGGACTAAGTTTGAACCTTCACTAGTTATAACCGGATTACCTGCGCTCGTCCCCTGTTCCGCAGCTTTCATTTGTGAGTATCTCTGTTTATCTCTAGGGTGTTTCATTATGTGCCCAGTTAAACTACCCGTACTGCTACGGTTGCCAGTATATTTATGAGCCAACAAAGACCCACAACTTTTACACTTAGCTTTATTTTCTTCTCTTAATTGAGTAAAAAAGTGCCAAACAAGAGATGGTTTGGCCCATCTAGGAGGTCTTCTATCAAATGTAGGGGTTTCTACAGGAGGGTCATCAGTTGGGTTATTATTAGGACTAGTAGGTGTATCTTCTAAATCGGGTTGTGTTTCATCTAAATCGGGTTGGTTTTCATCTACAACATTATATTCATTACCATAAAGAGCGTTCATTGTTTGGTCATCTAATTGATTACCGGGTGCAACATCATGATAATATTGACTATCGAAAAATTGAAAACAAGGGTGATCACTATCTAGAATAATAGGTCGAGAAGGACGGGTAACAGGGGGAGGAGGAGTAGCTTGGCTACTAGATTGGCAAACACAACAATATTTTAAAAATTAAAGAGTTGGAACGAGGTTACCGAATTGAAGAACAACTTCTTGAAAATTGAATATTGTTGAAGACATGAAGACTTTAATACTTCAATTCACCAACTTCACAATTTTTCACGAAATTGAAATAATAAAGTAAGCACTTATGGAAATAATTAGAGAGAGATTGAGGGAGATTGTGTGAGTTAAAAATGAAAGAATGGGGGGGTATTTATAGGTGGGAATAGGTAAAAAGTGTATTTATAAAAAGTTTGGGGGCCAAAATGGCTATTTTATGAAGCTCAAACGGTCAAATTGAGGCTCCAACGGCTAGATTTTAAAAATCTGGCAGTTGGCTATTTTTTTTTAAAAAAAAAAATTTCTTAAAAAAATTACCGTTGGGCCCGGCCCAGGCCCGCCTGGCGGTCCCGGTCCTGACGGGCTTTTTGTCCTACCCGGCCCGTGACGGGCCTTACCCGTTAAAAGCCCAGGCCCACGGGGGACCGGACCACTAGGCCCGTTAGGCCCATTGGGACCGCGGGCCCGTGCCGGTCCCAGGTCAGGACCACCGTGGGCCACAGCCTTACTCACAAACAAGGATATTCATTATGTGCAGAAATCCTCTTATTCCCCTAAACAAAAAGAAATATTGATGTGGGGAGGGACATAGTTGTTTGACCACAAAAATATTGATTTTGGCTCAACCACTTAGATTTGTTTAAAGAAGAGTTAATTTTAATTAAAATAACATCCGAAAGATAAAGCTATGTGCGTCAAAACCAAATAAATAATATATCCTATCCGGATGATGATGAATATGAGCAGAGTAGTGATATTCAACGATCTAAAATGATGAAATATGTCATTAAATAGCAATAAATAACAGTAAATGGCATTTAAGTAAATAAAATGTATGCGTCACCCAAAAATGAATGCGATCAGTGATTCTTCCTCCTTGCAATGAGGAATGACTGATATGCCTTTTTGACACTTGGATTGTTCTTGGTTTGGTGGAAATGTTAGATAAGAATCTTAATGAAAGGTTGTTTTTGTATATATACGAGGAGATTCGATTCTCTTTACCAAGTCAGTGTGCTCTTTTTGAATGAATATCTCATGTCCTCTATCATTATGTCTCTTTTTATTTATATGTAATATGCTCCTACAAATCCTAATAGTACAAGTGCAGGAAATATTCACTAGAATATTCTATTTGCTGTTCTATCTTGAAACTAGTCGTTATAACTCTATCAAAGGTGTTCGACCTCGACCTTGGATGATTCCTAGACCTTAATCCTTGCTGACTCTTCGACCGCAGCTTTTATTGTTCCTTGAACTGCTTCGACACATGACGACTTATATCATCCGCAATCATATAATTTATTGAGATAGGTGAAACCCTCCCCCTCCCCCCGAAAACCATCCGAACCCTCCCGTAATAAGCCAAAGCAGAGGAAACATGACTTAAAGTAGTAGTTTATAAGATAATTTAATGCGGAGTAAAATTCTGTGCACACTGTGTTGAATCCTGAGTTAGTTGCCAATGCACACTTTGAACCATCTTTAGCTACTCAGAAAAAAAGGTTATGACATATTCAGTTTTCACTAATGCTTGGTGCAAAAGGAATTATCAGAGTTCACATTAATTTTCTCAGAAATAGTGTTCCTGTGTTTTCGCCCAGCTTGAGCATCCAACTATCCACATATTTCAGCAACCGATTATACGCCTTTGGAAGATCATTGGACCACTGTCCATTATGTTTTAGGTTAAGACGAATTAACCCAAATAGTCGCCCACCCAATCGCTTAAATTAAAAATAGTCGGTGAAGATATAATATATGCATAATTTCTATATTATATGTGTATAATTGTGTATAATCAATATATATACTATGTATATGACTAAAAAAAGTAACAGTTAATATGGCTGGCTATTTGTGTAAATCCCTTAGGTTAAAGCCCCGTTTATTTTAGCCCAACAAAATTGACCCAAATTGAGATGTACATCTTGATTGATTGGGCTGACTGGTTTTGCCCAATTCAAAAGTTAAGAAGAAAACACAATCAGCCCTTACTTGGTGCCCCTCCATTTTTTCATGGCCATAAAATTTGTAAAGATGAATTTTGAAATATTTTGAAAATTTTAAAAACTCCAAAAGGTTGTTTTCCAAAATTTTCACTCAGATCAGTCACAAAACTTTAAAAATAACCCAAAATTATATTCATGTCCAAACAAAACTCTAAATTTTCAAAACCATTTTCACTTTTTAAAAAAATTCACTTTTTTTCGAAATTTTACACTTCTTATGTCCAAATACCCATTTGATTATAAAAACCAAAATTTTATTAATAACAACAAACTATATACACATAGAACATAAGAGATATATATATATATATATATATAGGGGAGCTTGAAACAACACAGGTTCGCGCCGTGCAATCAACCACTAATTCTTGTATCAAAAGGTAGGTTGATGCTTTACGCACCATCTACCTTTTTTAATAGAACATAAGATATATTATTGCTTGTAATAAATTCCTTATGGCTGTGGCAACTTCTAGGAATTAAAGGACTGAAAATGAGCAACTATTTTCTACAAGATACAAATATTCCCAGAAAGTTTTGTTAACATACCAGAAAATAATCATCTTAGTCTTACATATAATTACAACTATAATATAAAATAACCAGACTGATAGTAGCAGTATCTAAATCATAAATCTAGGAAACAATAAACGTGACAACCAAAAAAGCATTTTAATTTGAGAGTTCTTTGAACAATTCATGACAAATCCACCAAGCACTCTGATGTAAGCATCTGTTCAAATACAAATGATGAACTGAAGTATCAGATTATTAAAAACATGTTGTTCTAAGGGACTAACAAAGACATACACTATGTGACAACAGCAAACTATTAGTTTTTCAGCTTTCAAAGAGGAAAGAGAGTGAAGTCTAATTTAGAAAGAAACATGGAGGAGCTAACTCTATTCAGTTTTGGACTTTTGATGAGCTAATTTTGTTTGTTGGCTCTTGGAAGTATTATGCACAGGGCATTATAGTTGTACTAAACCTTTATCATTAAAGTTGATCCTAAAACAAGCCATGACAAATAATGCTTGTAGTAAGCACCCAATGTTTCTAAGAGCTAATTAGGTTTCCCGCACTAATAGTGCATAATTTTTTTCCATTTTCGTTGTAAGTTTGACCTATAATAACATGTAATTTTTCATTACAAGCTCACTGAAACAATTGAAAATAAAGTAATAATTTATTATAATCTTTAACTAATAGTGTAAAAATTATTTATGTTGTACCAATTCATAATCAACTTAATCATAAATTGTCAATAATTGTAGATAGTAAAGTGTAAACTACAAAAATTCCCAATAAAGACAATCAACATATAATTATAACACCTCACATCTTCATTCTAGTATATATACAAACCACTGTTCCCCATCCTCCTAATCATAAAACAAACCACTTCTAAATAACCTCCTCTCTAAAGTATAGAATGGAAAGCTCAAAATCCCCATCATCTGAGTCTTTAAACAACTCATCCAAAAATATCCAAGAAAAGCAAATGGCAAAAACAAAGTCAAAGCTAATCTCCTCAAATGATGGAAAGAAATATATTGGAGTGAGACAAAGGCCTTCAGGTAGATGGGTTGCTGAAATAAAGGATTCTTCACAAAAACTCAGGCTGTGGTTAGGGACTTTTGACAGAGCAGAAGAAGCAGCTTTGGCTTATGATAGCGCTGCACGTCTTCTTCGTGGTAGAAATGCCAAAACAAATTTCAAGTACCAAGGAATCTTGAAACCCAATGAAGAAAACTGCAGTTTGTTGGAAAAAAATCCAAGATTGTATCAACTTCTTAAACTTGCAATCATGAAGAAACTTGCAGGGAATAGATATCAAAATGAAATAGAAACAGAGCCATTTGTTCAAGAAAATATGGGTTGTGATCAAGATAAAGAAGAGATCTGCAGGATCCAATTACAAGGAAGTAGTTCAAAGGTTTACTCTTCAGTGATTGTGGCTCCTTCTTTTAGTGCTTCTGTAACTGATCAAAGGGGGAAAAAAGACGAAGAAGAAGAAGAAAATCACTATCAAACTAGTGCTCAATTATTTGAGTGCCTTTTTTCGCATGCAAATAAGTCGTCGGAAGAGAATAATGGATTAAACAGTTCCTTTTGATGTAGCTTAATTAGTATAGGAGTAGCATTCTTCACTATATTTGCTTGTCTCTGCTGAGATCAGTTTTAATGCAATACATATTTACTTTTTGATACCCAAGTTTATTTGCTGTTTTCTTCTTGTTCTTCTCCCGCATATTTGACCATTGGGCTGCGGAGATCTTTACATAAAGAGCCAACTGGATTCTCTCTTTACTTTTCCAAGCTGATTTACATAAATTTTACACGATTGTGCATATTATACAAATATTGTACATCAATTATGCATATACTATATATTCACCGGTTATATTGTACATCAATTATGCATCAATTGTGCATATTATATTCACCGGTTATTTTTCGTTTTAGTTTAAGCGGCTAGATGAACGACTATTTAAGGGAAGTGCAATAGTATCCTATTTTAAGGGCACTGTTTAAGGTATACCCATTTTTTAAAAATTATTGAACCTGTACTCAATCTGTTAATATTTGGACAAGAATACTCTTTAAGAAATTGAACATGAATATATACTAATACTAAGATCAACCAAAAACAAGAAAGAAGAGCTATCCAGCAACTCTGGTCAACCAAAACAAAAATAAGATTCAGCATAACCAAATCATTAAATAATACCCTTGAATTATTAAAAATATGAATGTTTTGAAGGAAAAGAGACCGAAATCTAAATTTGATGAGAAACAAAAATAAAAGGACATAAAACGAAGAGAGAAAAAGAAAAAAAACCATCAGACATATTGCTATGAACTTCAGTCGTTCGAGTATGAATTTTAGATATTTTTGTTATAAACTTCAGTTGTTGAGATATGAACTTCAGACATTTTGCTATGAACTTCAGTCATTTTGATACAAACTTCAGATATTTTGATATAAATTTTGTTATAAACTTCAGACATCTGGTTATGAACTTTAGATATTTGGCTAAGATTTTCAAACATATGAGGTATATACTTCAGATTCTAAAGTATAAACTTCATACATTTGAGTCTGAAGTTAGGCGCTGCTATTGGCGAACTTCAGATGCCCAAGTCTGAAGTTTTTTTAATAATCCCAATCCAGCAAGTGTACAGGCAGAAGAGAAAGGCAGCACTACCAATGGAACCATGTATTACAACCCAAAAACATGAGTCGAAAAGTCAAATTCATGAAATTTAAAACTAGTATTAATTTAAAGGAAGTGACACCAATTAAATCAGTAGATCCAAATCACGGACTGAAAAACTAAACTACCAAATGGTGGACATGGATCTGTTTGCCAAGGATTATTAGGTGAAATCCTAGGATTTTGTGGACAAAACGCTGCCTTACAGTAAGAGAAAGGAAAAAGGGGAGAGAAAATAAAAGGAAGTGGAATCTGGAAGGTCTTGAAAACTGAGGGTGTGATCTCTGGATAGGGACGACGAAGGTGGTGGAAGATCAGGGCGATGGAGGGCGTTTCACATGAGGCGCCATATTTTGGTGATATCTTTTAGGGGTGTAGATACTCCATATCTTTAGTACTTCTGATTTGTTTTAAGATAAAAACGGGTGCAGATGCAATAACTTTTGAGAACTGGGTACAGCTTAAAGACCACCGCACAAAGTGACGACCATTGGGCTGCGCGTGCGGGGGCTGCTCTTATGGCATAGCCCATGATTCAATGGACCGTGATACAGACCATTATGATCCAACTTATGAAATGGAGCTAGTTTTGCAACGCAGTAGCTTCTTTCTACGGTTTCTCTTTCTCATCTTTATTGGGCCATTCTAAACACATGCAATTCTGAATTCTAAAATTAGATGAAGAATTTAAATCTTCACTTTAAATTTAAAAGTCTGTCATCTGCTAATCTTTCGTTCACCTTACCCATAATAACAAAATATAAGCTAGCGTTTAGACATAGATTTATTGAAACTTGAAAAAAGAGTTTTTGAAGTTGTGTTAAAAAATAATTTTTGAAAGTTGAAGTTGTGTTTGAATTTGCATTTTATTTGGAGAAAAATTGAAGTTTTGTGAGTGGAAGAAAAATATTTACTCAAAAACTGTCATAAACCGCTTTTTGAGAACTTAAAAAAAAATTTAAATTTTTTTTTCCCAAAATATGATCACATTTCATAAACAAACATTATTTTCAAAAAATAAAAATAAAGAACAAAGCTAAAATCTATGGCCAAACGCGAACTAAATTTCACGTAGGTGAAATCGATTTCCGTCTCCCTCAAGTTGCCATGCATTACCTAACGTTAGGTCTCTGTTGGTCTAGGTAAATAAAATTTCAGGTAGGATGCTTCTTTAATCAGCGACCTATGAATTCGAGCATCTTTTTTCTTTCTTTAACTTTTTATGATTTATTCAGTGTATCATGAAAGGTAAAAGAAAATACATGAATTGATTGTCATTTAAATATAAGTCGTCTCTTTTATCATTATTACTAATCATCAAATATTCAGCATAATCTCGAGTGGGGTGTGTGTGTGGCGCACGCAAACAAAAATTATCTCACGATCAACAAAAGTTATTATATTGCTGTGATGGACATGTTTTTGTCACAGTATGCTCCATTCATTTGGAATTATTGATTTGCTTAATGTCAATTTTGTTATTATTGTCATGTCCATTATCACCTCTTTGTCAATTGCATCATGTTCCGGGGGGCTTAATATTTATGTTCATGAAATGAGGACACTTTCTACTCAAAGAACTGTGCAATGTGATAAACTTGTCAGATGTGACGAAAGAGACCTATAGCTATATGCAAATTATTCGATTACTGTTTTACAATTACGTCTCTCACCAAGGGGCACCATTTTCTGAAGTAATATCCGAAACAACATTTTACTCATTCTTTTTTTT
>MCJB01048770.1:23769-61292 GCA_002018475.1 Nicotiana obtusifolia
GTTTGCCACCCCACGCCCTTCACCACCCCTTGTGTGCTGCTTGTCCCTTCCCCTCTCCCTCTTTGTTTGCTTCTCTATAGTACTTAACCTCCTCTCACCCCCAGACCCACACAATCCTCTTATTCTACCATCAATGCATCCCTTCGTTGTTCTTTACAGCCAGTAGGAAGGGAATTCAACAACAGAACTTTTCCAACACGCATACCTTTACTAATGTTTATCACTAGCATGTTTTGAGATTTAATTTTGTTTTAGGAAATTCTCATTTTGTATATCAATGTATTTTTAGTATATATATATTTGTGTATATCCCCAAGAAATTATGTATTATACACTAAGATATACAACGAAGAGGAATAAATTTTTGATATACATTGTGATATACACAAAGAAGAAAAATAAAGTTGCGATGTATATGTTGGTATACACGTTATTTGACGTGTTATACAGTATGATATACAAGAAATATAATTATTTTTGTATTATACACATGGATATAGAGACAACAATAAACTATAAAAAATTATATTTATAATTTTATATTTTATATATACAAAGAAGAAAAATAAAGTTGTAATATACATTTTGATATACACATTATTACTGTGATATACATTTATTAGCTACATGTTGGCAATATCTATAACTAGGGCTATATTTGCTAATTATATGATTACATTGTCACAACATGCCAAAATCCCCTAATATTTTGCGATTGCGGACCTGACAAAGTGACATTCCCTCCCACCTTCAGGCTTCAGCCACCAAATGTATTTAGGCTTAATGAGATGAAAGACTGTTTAACAGACCCAAAAACAATATGTCAATATGGACCGCCTAATAATTTTTGTCAGATGGAGTAACTAGAAAGGTTCTCATCTCAAGCCGTGATAGATGTGCAGGTGGAGTCCACACATAACCTTCAAAAGTGGATGGTTTTGAATTTCGCTTGCCATGTGAATAGAACTTTAAGTTTAACAAGTAGGTATTTATAGCCATTATATTAATTTAACCAAATTCATTTCAACTCAAACTATGTAAAGTACTCTCGTACTCTAAATCTTTTATCGCGTCTGTCTCTAAGCAAAATCAATGTGTACTTAGATACGTACGAACGTCTGTTCATTCTAAAAACACACACACACAAGGATCGAGTTTCTCAATAGACTTGGTATGCGGCCGCTTATATTTGAATAACTAACAATAATAATAAGGATTAATTTCACAAAAAGTTTGTGTGAGGAGAATAAACACGGAAAGAATAGGCAGAACATGATAGCAGAATATATATTATACATTATACATAGTCTTCTCATATGAAAAAAGATAGGTAGCCTCGTTATGTATTAGAAGATGAATTAAAAGGTACAAGAACGAGCATTACCAGAAAATTGGGTGAGAGAGGTGAATGAGAGGATGACATCAAAGGAATAAGGTAGAGAAAAGCATTTTCTACGCTTTTCCTCTCTTTATCATTTTTCGCCATTCAAATATGGAGAAATTAAATTCGGTCGTTCTGAGATCTAATTGCCCCGACATTTAAACTGGAAGAGGAAAAATAGGGTGTTAAAGGATACTTGATCATGGTGGTTTATATCTAAATGTTGGATATATTTAGCTAACTTGGGCACCAAGAATTAATTAAATAACAAAAAGCTACATAGAAGGATTCACAATAATTAATTAAGAGTTTAATTTTTATACACCGGACAGAAAATATTTACACTACTAGATTTCTCAGAAATAACAAATCGTCCTTAGCAAATGGGGTACGTAATTTGCAAAATTTAATTTAGCATATTAAAATATACCAATAATAATCTAAAAATTATTTTACTTAATTAGCTTCTTTGACTAATCACTATCCACGCGGTGTCGTGGTCTATGCCTTAGCAAAGAAGAATGAAGGGGAAAAAGATCAAAGTATAGCCACATGGGGGGACAAACTTAGAAGCTTTAAGCCTGCCGATCGTTATCTTTACGTAAAAAGTCATAATCCATTTCAGATAAGCACATGCAGAACACAATTACATGCAAAGTAGAAATAATCTACGTAAGACTCGTGAGTTCCCTTTGCCTTTCCATGTTGTAATACCACTCTGCTCTCGGAAAAAACAGCAGTTAAAGCACGACGCCTATAAGTCGTACATATATACCTTTTAATTTGTCACTACAATTCATACGAATTAAATACTTTTGTACAACTGAACAGAGAGAGACTAGATCTGCTTTTTCTTCATTTGTGTTGGGTGTATAAATTAAATATCTGTGTGTTGTTTGTTAATTAAGCTAACGAGAAATGGCAAACACGGCATCGACAATTTGGCCAAATGAACAGCAACCGATGGAGCAGCAGCAATTACCTCAACAATCAGTACCATACCCTCAAGCTGTGCCGAATAGCGCTTGGCAATCTTCAGGGTCCATAGGGCCATTTTTCGCTGTGATCTCTGTATTAACCGTTCTTGCTATTCTTTCGTGTATAGTGGGAAGATTTTGCAGGAATCGTAAACCAGTAACGCCGCTGGATAGCATCAAAGGCGAGCGAGATTGGTGTGGGTGGCTGAGGGGCAAATTATACTGGCGATGTATGGATTGTGGTGATCATTGTTTGGGGAACAAGGCTATTGAAGGCAAGGGTCAAGACGTCGTTTGATGATTTTTTTTCTTTCAAAACAATGTGCTACTACTAATATTATTGAAAACGTGGAGTTTATTATGTATTAGTTTGATGCGCAATTTTTGGTTATTATGTAAAGCTCGTCGCCACATGTGATATTTTAGAAGCAGTCATCTGTAAGTTACTTGATATTTAGCTGTTCTACACTTGAAGCAATTGCTAATGACATGAACAGTTACTAGCTGCCGCCGTGAACTATTGTATTTTCGAAATTATAGTTTTGTTCTCTATTTAATTGCTCTTGGAGATGCGATTTGTTATTCCAACCATAATTGAAGTCTAAGAATTAGCCTCACAGCGAGAACTCAGCCAATTAGAATGAGTAACTTTCCAGGAGTTCTCTGGTGGTAATTAAAATCTCAAAATTCTGTTTGGGTACAACATTAAGATATGGTAACATTTTTAAAGTAATGATGAAGTTTGAATTTGAGCAAATGTAATCCAACTTTTAGATCCTTGTTTTGGGCAAATAAGCATATAGCATTCCTCTTTGGGAATAATAAAAATTTAAGTTAGATCATGACCATCTGCCAACCAAACTGAAATAAGAGATCATGTTAAATCTGGTCCTAATTTAATTAATTGCAAAGATTCTTTGCACAAAATCAGAGATAATCAGAAATTAATATCATTCTGCAAAGTCTAAAGAGCAAAGTTGAATTGTTCAGACTTCAGACCAAAGAGAACAGTATCTGTGTCTCTTTATGTTACAGATTCCTTTCTTAGTCTCAATGTAGTGGACTTAGGAATTTGCTCTGTTCGTCACCATTTGTCTAAGGGCATTAATTAGCAAATAGGAAAGGGGGATATTTTTGCAATGGAAGTACCAAATTAAACATACTTTCGTTTAGATCTGGTGCATAGTTGCCTTGTCACAAGAGGTCATATCCTTCAGACTAAGAAGGCGGCAATCAGAAGCATTCCCTTTTCCTATTAGGTCCCCTTAATTTACTTCAATCTTTTTTAAGTCAATAAGCAAATCAGCATTCTCTATCAACAACAACTACGCCTCTCAAAGCTAGTTGGTGTCGGTTAGTACGACTCCGCAGTATCATAAATACTCTGTTTTGGTCCATAATATTTCAATACTCTATAACTTAAAGATTATCTAACACTAGGGTTTCTCTAAAATACTCAGGTGGTTGTATATCCAATATACTAAGCATCTTCTAGTAAGACTAGACTTCTAGTTGGTATCATCTTTACAGATTTTCAACTTCCATTGTTAACTATATTTATTAAAATTTGGAGCAATTTTTACAGTGAACGTGTACAATCTTTTAGTCCAAATCAGCTGCTCTTGAAATATTCAAGTGACTTAAACCCTTACAACTAGTGGATAATCCCAGAAAAGAAAGAACACGCATGGATAAATTAACGGGGCTTCCTTTAGGTAAAAGAGGAAGACATTATCATTTGGAAGTTGCATCCCTAAATATCTAATTGCCGATTTCCTTCTATGTATGTATGAAAATACAGAAATTCAGGAATGAAGTCTCCAACAGGGACCATAGTAAGAGCAAAAAACAAATCTAAACTCCAAATCATAACTCTGCACATTATAAGATGCAACTGCAGCAGCAATATGGCTTAAGTTATTGAATATTATTTGTGGTCAATTATTCATTCATTCATTAGATGTCAAATATATAGGACTATTACAAGAGATAAGTATGGAAATATGAAAGAACTCTAAATAAGGTAAACATCTATTCTATAAGTATGGAAATATAACATATATGGAAAAACTCTAAATAAGGTAAACATCTATTCTATATGCCCCCTCAAGCTGGACGGCGGGAGGTAAGTCCAAGCTTGGAATGCAGAAGCAAAAACGGAGCACGGGAGAGCGGTTTTGTCAAAGCATCAGCCAACTGATCAGCTGCAGAAACGTGAGTCACACGTAAAATACCACGCTGAACCTGTTCACGAATGAAGTGAAAATCTAGTGCAATATGCTTCATCCGAGAATGAAAAACAGGATTAGAGTACAAGTACGTAGCACCCACGTTATCACAGTATATAACAGGACAGGACGGTAGAAACACCCGAAGCTCAGTCAACAAAGAACACAACCAGCGGAACTCTGCAGCAGTGGAGGCAACAGATCTGTACTCAGCCTCAGTGGAAGAGCGGGCAACAGTACGCTGCTTCCGAGAGGCCCAAGAGATGGGGGAGCCACCAAAATAAACTAAATATGCACTCGTGGAGGTATAATCATCCTTGTTGCCAGCCCAGTCAGAATCAAAGAATGCATACAAGGACGGCTGAGACACCCGACGAATAAGTAAACCAAGGTCAATAGTACCACAAAGATAACGAAGCAGGCGTTTCGCCGCGGCCCAGTGAGCAGTAGTCGGTTTATGCATGAACTGAGATAATTTGTTCACGGCATAAGCGATATCAAGACGAGTGAGGGCCAAATACTGCAGACTGCCTACAACAGTCCTATACTTAGTCAGGTTGTCCAGAGCTGTGCCATCTAGTAGAGATAAAGGCTGATCAGTGGCAAGCGGAGTAAGTACCGGCTTGGAATCAGCTATATGAGTCCGATGTAGAAGATCAAGAATGTACTTCCGCTGAGATAATAGAAGATCATCACGATGCGGCAGAACCTCAACTCCAAGGAAATATGACAGAGTACCCAGGTCCTTGATAGAGAAACGACTTGCCAACACATATATGGAAGAACTCTAAATAAGGTAAACATCTATTCTATAAGTATGGAAATATAATATATATGGAAGAACTCTAAATAAGGTAATCATCTATTCTATATAAGTCAGTACCATATGTTGGAAAACCCATTCCTATATAAATTTGGCTACGAATCCTAATTAAAATATGAACTAAATAAACTAACAAATGTCTAAACAAAAAGTAGATTATGGGTAAGAGTAGTTTACTCTTTCTAAGTAAAAATCTTTTTTGTTTTTTTTTAATATTGTTGGATCATCTACCCCATCGGCCCCAAGAGTTGTCCTAGTTTCCGCCCTAAATTTCTCGCCAATGACGGAAACGTATTCTCAAATTAAGTAACCATCGTCAGTTTGGTTGTTTGTTGGGGACAGGCACATGATCGCCTCAGAGGAATTTGATTCTGGAACTAATAATCAGATTAAGGGTAAGAGTTGTGTGTTTCATTCTTTTGACATCTTATTAAAAGAACATGGCAAGTCTACTCTCACATTGTGTTATCATTTAGCGAGTCTTATAATTTTAATATTCAATCGCTACGTCATGCTATGTGTTGCTTTTCTAATCGAAAGATAGGAAATACATTTTAAACTTGTAAATTTCTATTAAAGTTTATATATGATCTCAAAATTAGAAAAAGGTTATGGTGTACTTTATGTTTGAGTTTAAATTCTATTCATTGATGGTGTAAAAGGTATTTACACTATCAGATATTACATGATAATTACTGGTAAATTTTCTTATTAGCATCAATTAGTAACTTATAAAAATAATTACTAACCTGCAACCAACTTTTAATAGCACGCTAAAATGGTGAGCACAAAATTAAGTCCAGTATCGAAACAGGCCACCTCATGGACACAACTGATTTTAGGAAAATTCAAAGAACTGACATAGGAACGGTTCTTTCAATTGTTTTCACTTTTTATTTTCTTTAAGGACTGAACTAGGAACGTTCTCCTGAATGATACATTGAACTTCACCCCTCCAACTTTAGGCTAAAAATAAAATAAATTAAATTAAATCCACCGACGCCCAATTCTTTAATACAAAATAATCATAACATGGAAACCGTATATTGCCTTCCAATTCTAACTGACCAACTCTACGCCTTGACTGAACTCGCCTCTCTTTAACACTGCACAATCTCCTCTCATCACCACCAATTTCCTCTATCTCTTTTCCATTTTCGTGTCCTCTTTTTCCGTTTCTCATTCTATACTCCTAGCTAAATAATACTACCAAAAAATATGCAAATGATCAAGCCATTATTATTAGAGGGGGGAAAAGGAGGAGATCAAATTATGTCAATTCTTCAAGTTGATCAATTAAGAGACATATTTTCAAGATTTGACATGGACGATGATGGTAGTCTCACACATTTAGAACTGGCTGCACTATTACGTTCGTTGGGGATAAAACCTTCTGGGGATCAAATTCATGTTCTTTTAGCCAACATGGATTCTAATGGAAATGGAGCTGTGGAATTTGATGAACTTGTCAATGCCATTATGCCAGATTTAATTAATGGAGAAATATTGGAAAATCAGGGACAGCTTTTGGAAGTTTTTCGGTCGTTTGATCGAGATGGCAATGGTTATATTACGCTGGCGGAGTTGGCTGGATCAATGGCTAAAATGGGACAACCGTTGACGTATCGGGAACTAACTGAGATGATTAAAGAGGCTGATGTTGATGGAGATGGTGTTATTAGTTTTAATGAGTTTTCAACTGTTATGGCTAGGTCTGCTGCTGAATTTCTTGGCATCCCTATTTCATAACAATGGCGATGCTTTGATGGTTTGGTATTTGTATCAATCAGCTAAATGTACAAAATCTGACAGTTGTCTTGGTATCAATGTGCTGATGACCATCTTAACTCGTGAATATTTTTGGGCTGTTTTGAGTCGATTGATGGGATATTGTTACGCTTTGTTTTATTTTAAATTTTACTAGTTGGTAAGATTCATGTAGATCAAGACTAATTCCCCCATCCCTGGGTTCTTCTCTTTCTCCCCCCTCAACAGAAAGGATCTGTATTTTTATTATGTAGACATTAATGCAGTTAGGTGCGTATTGATTAGTTAATCCAGTGGAACCATTGTAGCTATTATTTGAGTTGACAAGCAGAGTGTTTTTCAAGTAAAATTGTCCGCCAGTTGGCTAAAGGATTCCCTTGTCAGAAAGCATAACCAACCAAATATGAATACAGGGAACAGCAAGTGAATCTAATAAAAGAAGAATGGTGACAGATTGTCAAATTAGAAAGACTATTAGCAATAATACAACGGGGTTTTGGAGGTAACAGGAATTATTTCGACAGTTCGTCGAACTGACCATTATAACTTGTAAATGCAACTAGCTTATTTGCCTAAAAAGTAAAAACATCTCACCAATGTAAGCTAATATACTTTCTAACACGGATCAGCTTGATATGGAGAATCAATTACTCTATCGGAGGTTTTTTTAATTTTAGAGGATGGAGAATGCACAGCTCTTTCTTGTAATGCATCAGCTTAACAAGCTAAACTTCCGACAAGAATAAAACCGTTTGTGACGTCCTTCCCAGGTTTACATTTGCCATTTTCAGGGCAACTTCCTAAGAAGAAAAAAAAGATGAAAAGGAAAAAGAGTATCGAAAAATTGAAGCAGAATAGATAGAGAAATCCATTTGCTCATAGAGTAAAAAAGGGAATCACATACAAAGAATGTACAAACCAATTCCCAAGACCTCAGAAAGAAATATAGCTGGCCTGCTGTACCATTAAATAAGTCTTTAAAGCATGAAACAGATATTCAGACCAACCCTACAATTATACAACTGTGTACAATCAAAAGCTCGATAGATGAGATGACGCAGAACAGACCGAATGAAGATCGTCTCTTGCAAGTCAAAGGATTTTCCTAGTGAGATCTTCAGCATCCTGTCTCTTGGCGCCCGTTGATTGACCAAAGAGCACGAGCTCTCTGCATAGCACTCAAATGGGCACAAAGCAGTAAAAGCAAGTAGCATGAACTGATCCAGTAGAAACAAACCATTCATCTGGAACATCGTGGATATTCATTCAGCAATGAATTAAAGAAGTTCCTTAAATCCATTTCAATTGGGCAGATAATAGAAATGTTTCAGTCCCTGTATCTACGCTTCTCTCTCTTAGCTTCTCTACGTTCTTTTTCTGAACCACCGTGACGGGAATGTCTACTAGGACTCCGAGAGTCTCTCCTTCTATGTTTATGGTGCTTCGAATGCCTTTTACTACTACTCTTTTCCTGAGATGATATTTTCTTTCGTGACCTTGGACAATGACGGTCTTTATAATCTTCGAATGAATCAGGAGAGGCATCCCCCTCTGAACTGCTGCTTCTGTGAGGTCGCCTGCGTTTTCTATCACTTTCATCTTCTGATGAACTGCCTTTCTTATTTTGGTGCTGATCTCCTTTTGCTTTTGCATGTATACGTGCTTGTGCTTCCCTTTCAAACCTATTTTTTCCAACATCCCTGTATCTTTCAGTTCCAGTTCTTCCAGGACCATTTCTCTGAGAGTTGATATCTATAGTTCCTTCTTTACTAGATCTACCTTCTCGAGAGATGTTCTGGTTATTATTTCCTACTGCCAATACAGGATCTGACAAATCCGCACCAAGAATGTGGGAAGGGGACGATGCACCAGTACCAGATTGGTTAATGCTCTTTGCTTCAAGATCTATCGGAACAGCATCCTTTTTAGCTGGGTTACTGGTTTTGTTTTCTGGGAAAGGCATATCGACAGGAACCTCCAAACCTAGTTCTTTGCCCAATGATTCTAAGAAGTCACCAGCTATTAAGCGATTTAAAGTTGTATTAGCAGCTTCAACCTTCTTTTGAGGATCCTCTGCAACATTCTGATTGCTATTTTCTGCTTCATCATCCGAATCATCAGAGAATATCGCCTACAGATGAATATTAACCAATACGACAGGCTGTAAGCTTACGCAAAGAAAACAAAGCACAATAGGTAAATGAATTCATACAACTCGCTTATCAGTAGATTGATCTTAAAAACTCGAAGAAAACGACCCAACCCCGTGCCACTCCAGCAACAGGGAACAAAAAAAAAAAAAATGAAGAAAACACACATCTGCTAGAAACAACAGTAATGCAGTTGTAAATTGAACTACTTTTCAAAACAATCAATATCAGCAAAAAATCCTTCCACAGAAAGTGGTCTTTCAGGCAATGCACTAGGAAACTAAAAAAGGGGAGCCCGGTGCACAAAGCATCCCGCATTCGCACAGGGTTCGGGGAAGGGCCGCACCCTAAGGGGTATGATGTAGACAGCTACCCTAATGCAAGCACTAGTAGCTGCTTCCACGCCCGAACCCTTGCGGAGACAATTTACCGTTGTTCCAAGGCATCCCTTCCAATGCACTAGGAAACTGAACCAACTAAACCTAGCATTAGCTAAGTTCATGAGATTTTCCAACTTGATCCACAAAGCAGGGAGGAATTCCTTGAGAAAAATAGCCCCAATCAGCTAGCAATAAAACCCACCACTCACCCATTCGTGGAACTAGAAATTGGGAAGGAAATAACCCATCACAACCCTTCTTCAACCAAAGAAAAATGAGAGAAGAAACATCCCACACCTCTATCCCTTTTGACCTCCCTAAAAATACTACCTATCCCTTTTGACCTCCCTAAAAACAATAAGCAAATGAAAGCACTAGTCTTTTATAACCTAATCTAAAAGCACTAATTTGTAACCTTGTGTTTGTAACCTCGAGATTATAATCTATCACATACATCTGATATACCACTTACTAGAAGCAGCTCATCACAGATATATTATCGTTGTCCCATAGCAAAATCAGTATTGTGAATATCCCAAATAAGAGAGAACTTAGCAAATATACTCTCCTTTTAGTAAGGAACTACCGTGTACTTCAACAGCTGATATGAACAAGAAGATTAAATACCTTGTACAAATCAACGGGCCTTTCAATATTTTCTGGTTCTGCCTCAACTTCAATTTCCTGGTCAACCATTTCTTTTCCTTCTTTACGGCCTTCCTGGACTCGGAGAGAGGGTTCACTCCTATCCCCAGAAACATCATCTTCAAGCTTTGCAGCTTTAACAGAATCAGGCAAAAATACAAGTGAGTCCAATTTGCTCCTCGAGCGTGGAGCTGGGGTTGGCTGCATAATACAAGATAGAGCCCAGTCAACTGTGATGATATATGACAAAAGAATTAGATAAAGATGTATTAAATGACTTCAGAATTAGATAATTACAGCTCACCTATTTACATACATCAAAACAATATGTCTAACAAGGACAATATCTAATTTAAAAACTTAACACTTCCAACACTTTAACACTATCGCTTAACAATCTAACCGCTCACACTAATCTTAACATTGTAAGAATGCTCCTCAAGGTGGGATACCAAATTGAGTTTGTTTATTCTGCAAACTCAATAAATTAAAACACATGAGAGAATAACAGAGTAGCCGGTATTTCAAAAAAGCTGCTAGAAAAGTTGTCAGACAAAGGCAGGAAGAGCTGCTGAAAGAATAGCAGGAATGGAGGATGGAGAGAGAGTGACTGGAATGATCACCGGAACAGTAAGTGTAGAGCATTGTTTGATGACAAAGGTGTTTTTTATTTTTATTTTATTGTTTTGGCTCTTCTTAGATGAGATTCAAAGTAATCTTGTATTTCCCATCCCTTTCTTTTCAGTCTTTGTAAGAGACATTCTTATGTCAGTGCCTAAATCAACTTCCCGAACAGAAAATTTAAGAGGTACTGAATGCAAATATAGCAATGACTTTTTTTTAATTGATTAAAAAAAGGACTTTTTGAGAGCTGAAGAAATAGTTAAAAGATCAAAAAAGACCACATACAAATAAGGTAAATTTTCCCTGGAAACTTGACTCCCTTTAATCTTGCCATATCCATGACAAAGAGATTACTTTACTAGGAGGCAACTAGGTATCCACGGATAACAAGGAGACCCCTTTATCTTCCCAAGTTATGATTACAGCCTTCATCACAACCAAAAGCCTAACTATATCAAATCCATTAAATTCCATGTGAATTACCTAATTCTATTTGGATCATTTAGAGAAGAAATTCAGAAATTTCCTACACTCAAGAATGTTACCGTGACAATCAATTAGGGTAACCAAAAAAAAGAAGGGAAAACAACCTGTATCACAATCATCTGTCAACTGTCCTCTCATCTACCAGAACCAACCTCACTGCTAGCGAGAAGGTGTGCTTAACTGTTAGCGACTTAGTCAGTACATGAGCTGGTGGGAGGTTTCAGGTACCCCGTGGAATTAATCATCCCGGACACTACGGGTATAAATTTAAAAAATAAAAAAAAGAGAGCTTTCCTGAGAAAACACAGGACGCCCAACTAAACTTTCATAAAAAGAAAAAATTGATGACTTAAACAATTCCATCTCTCAGGGGATACCAGTGCCCAGCAAAAGTACAGGGTGGAGTTTGATAGATTGACATATCACAATCATGAAATATACAGTAATTGTTGGTACCTTGCCCATATAAGGGTCAACAAGATCAAAGCGCTTGCAAAGAAGAGGTGAAGGTCGCCACTGGAATTTCTCCCGTTTTGGGTACATTTTTGTTGCCTCTAAACCCTCTTCGTTACCAAATTTAGGTAGCTGCGACAGACGGCAATTAAAATCAGAACAAACTGCGAACTTCAAACCATTCACTCAGAAGTCAGATAATGTACGTACCTCAGCTCCAGAAGTGAATTGCAATCCTGCAGTAGCTAACGTACTTGAGAAAAACTCACTAGACGGAACACTTTCTTTTTCCCATTTTCCTTTATTTATTGCCTCGGCTACAGACTCAAATTCTAACCTTTCACGAGCACGGGCAGCTTCTGACATATTACTTGCTCCACTACCATCTTTAGGGCGAAGACCTCCGTGGTATTTTTCCTTCAGAAACTGCTCAAACCTTTCTTGCTTCGCAGGATCATCTCGGAAAGGCTTTGCAGCTTCAGGAAGTTCAGTCTGCAGACAGAAGTTCAGAATCAGCAGTCACCAAAACAAATTCCAGTGTACGCTGTGGCAAAACTAACTGATGTATGCCTTTCCAACCTCAAATGCTTTTTTGAGGCCTTAAACACTAATCTACTAGTTACTCAGCACTAAATCTGAATACAGCTTGATATATAAACGAGACAACTTTCAACTAAAAGTGGCCAATTTTGATGATTACTATAAATATGATGACATTTTAAAACTTAAAGTCGAGGCCAAAACTAAGTTAAAAAAAATGAAGGGAACCTGGCTCCCAAGTATACCAACCTTTGTCTTGGACACTCAGAAAAAAAAAAACAGTAAGACACTAACATGACCCCTACCCCTACCCCTACCAAAGTTGACTTAAAAATGGTGCCAAGATAGTTCGTGAACAGCCAAAGATTTATTCAGGCCTAAAGTTCATGAACAACCAAAGATTTATTCAGGCCTAGAATGAGTATCAAGCTATACTAAAGCTACCCAGTGGTGAACTACTTACCACAGAAGCAGGTTTAGTAAATGTATCTGAAAGATTGGACGGGAAATTGATCGCATCAGCAGATATACCAGCAGTATTTGCGTCTCTCATACTTCTTTCAATAGGCTTCTCTCCTAATATCTGACCACGGCTTTCTGCGGTCATCTTCTGCACGTTCCTAGACATTTTTGCATCCACCTGTTGTTTGCCTTGATCATTACGTTTCCGTCTCTCCTCCCAAAGTTTCCTTGCATAATAGTCATGACCTCTTCCTCCATTCAGGAAACCAAATAGAGGGTTGAACTGATTTTTTTCTCTAGAAATGTCCTCAAGTAATTTACCAGAACGAGCTACTAATGTAGCCAGCCCTTCAATCAAGATTCTAAGATTATTATCCTCAGGAGGAGGAACATCAGGGGGAGGGAGATCAGGAGTCTTGTAATCAAATTCAAGCGGAGCTGCAAACTTATGATGGGGAACAAAATTCTGTGGAATCACTGGAGGATCAAATCTGTTGACATTGGTGAATAAATTTGAGTTAGAGTGAAAAAATGAAATAAAAGTTGACAATGTTTCCATCATATGCAAGTCGGCAACCATACACCTTAAAAGTACCAAATTCCAGAACAAGAGAATGACTTTATTGTAATAGAAGCATGTACTAGTAATCGCATAATTTCTTGATCCATCTAGAGAAATAGCAGCTGTAGAATAGATGAGGAAACGAAAAAGACAGATAAAGGAGTCACTAAATCCTTCATGACCACAACAAAAGCAAAGTGACAACCGTTATTGGAAAGAGCTAAAAAATGTTATGGAAGAACAAAAAATGGCCTAAGGAATTTTGCTGCTAAATTTCTTTATCAACGGATTTCTTTCATTTTTCTCTTCTTTTTTTCCGCACAAAAGAACATCTGGCCTTTATCATGTCACCAGCTCTCTCACCTTAATATCCACCTTAGGTTTGTTAGCTCTATTACAGCCAACGAATGGCGTACAACACATTCTTTCGAAATCCCATTCTACTAAAAAAAGGGGAAGTTGTAAATTATGAAAGGCATAATTGTCCAGCGGATGACCAAGACAGGACTTACTTATCTGCATAGTCTGGTACTACAATTGACAAATCCAGATAGAGAACATGGGTATAGCTAAACGATAATTTGAACATGTTGGGCCATGCATAATAGACATTAAGTGTACAAAAGAAGTCCTAAAGTTATTCCAGTTACTGTGACCATTACAAGAGCTTTTTAGTTAATTCAATAGTGACATATTGGCTGTTTTTCTTGTTAGCCCATCTGGGTGCACCCACAGATGCAGATCCTCCGCTAAAAAATATATCCTTCATCCAACCAACAAAAATAAAATGGCATGCTTCAACATTCTATGCACCGTCTGATTTTCTTTATCTTCTAGATTGAACTGCGGTCAAGCAGGCGCAGTGAGATAATTAAAGAAGGTTAAGATACAAGCAGCTTGAATTTCTTCGGATAAAAGAATAAGTGTCATGAGAAACCTTTCCAGTTGATAATCGGACTTTGAAGCAGCACTAAAACCAGGCAAAACACCATGTGCCTTCCTGTCCAACAGTTTCAGATTCTCCACCTTTGGTCTTGAAGGCTCTTCAACTTCTTCGACATAAGTCTCTTCAAAGTCATAACCTGGTGAGAAATTATAGCCAAGATAAGAAACTTCCAAGCACATCAGCATTTTTGCCCCATACCTCTGCACTATTACGAGCTGGACGGGTGCAAATAAAGACATAATTAAAGCAAGGTTACAAGATCACCCGATATTAGAAGAAAGAAAAACAATGTTTATACTCAGCTGTTACCAACCTGCAAACTGAACCAAACAAGCATGCAGGACAACACTCGAATATATTCAGGAAAAGTCTACTAAGAGAGGGAACAAAAGTACTGCAAATCCAGGATGGCAAAATGAAGCTATAATCTCTAACTTATAAACACTACTTCTTTCTTGAAAAGTGCAAATGGGGAAAGAAAAATAGAAGGTAGTAAAGATGACGACGACAACAACAACAACAACCCAGTAAAATCTCACAAGTGGGGTCTGGGGAGGGTAATGTGTAAGCAAACCTTACCCCTACTCCGGAGGGGTAGAGAGGCTATTTCCAATGGACCTTCGGCTCAAAAAGATGAAAAGAGACAGTGAAGCAGTATCAGCAACAGAAGCTAGAAAGATAATACCAGTAACATAATAACCAGAAATAGAGAGAAAAGCAATAACAATAAGCAGTAACAATGGAACAGTACTACAGACACAATAGTGACAGAGGGACCACTAGCAGCCTTAAGACAAAACAACCTCCTACCACCTAACCCGCAACCCTAATAAAGTAATATGGACACAACTGGAACCACTAGCAGCCTAAGACAAAACACTATCAGCCTAGCATCCTACCACCTAACCTGCAACCCTGATGCTCGACCTCCACAACTTCCTATCAAAGGTCGTGTCTTCGGAAATCTGACCTCTCCCCAATACTTCTAAGGCCGGCCTCCACATTTTCCCGTACCCGTCAAGGCCTGCCGTTCAGACCTTCTTACTGGGGCATCCAGGCTTCTCCTCCGCAAGTGCGCACACCATCTAAGCCTAGCTTCTCCCATCTTGTCTTCCATGGGAGCCACGCCAACCTTCACCCGGATATCTTCATTCCTAATCCTATCCAGCCTAGTGTGTACATCCATCTCAACATCCTCATTTCTGCTACTTTCATCTTCTGGATATGATAGTTCTTGACCGGCCAACACTCTGCACCATACAACATAGCCGGTCTAACCACTGCTCTATAGAACTTATCTTTAAGTTTCGGAGGCACCTTCTTGTCACACAAAACGCCAGACGCTAGCCTCCATTTCATTCACCCCATCCTTATACGTTGCGTGACATCCTCGTCTATTTCCCTATCCCCCTGGATAACCAACTCCAGGTACTTAAGGCTCCCTATCTAGTGGATGACTTGTGAGGCAAGCCTCACTTCCATGTACGCCTCTCCCGACATGCCATTGAACTTGCACTCCACGTATTCTGTCTTAGTCCTGCTCATCTTGAAACCTTAAGACTCAAGGGTCTGCTCCAACCTCTCGTTAACGCCTCCTCGCGTCTCGTCGATCAGAACTATATCATCAGCGAATAACATACACTGTGGCACCTCCCCTTGAATATGGTGTGTCAGTGCGTCCATCGCCAGAGCAAATAAAAATAAGCTGAGCGCAAATCCTTGGTATAACCCCATAACAACTGGAAAATGCTCCGAGTCACTCCCCACTATCCTCACCCGAATCTTAGCCCCATCATACATGTCCTTAATCACCCTAATATAAGCTACCGGAACATCTTTTACTTCCATGCATCTCCAAAGAATTTCCCCTAGGGACCTTGTCATATGCTTTCTCTAGGTCAATAAACACCATGTGCAATAAATGGATAATTCCGTAGTAGAACGACTAGGCATAAACCCAAATTGGTAGTCGGATCGACACCTACCTCCTCACCCTCACTTCCACTACCCTCTCCCACACTTTCATGGTAAGACATTCTGCAAATACAAAAGAAACTTGAGCACAAAAAGGGACTTCAATAAAATTTACTTGAAAAGTGCACCAGACTGTACTTTACACCCCTATAAACGGACTTCTATTAAACCTTACTTCTGCATTTTGCACCAGTGAAGTTCCCCGTAGATAACATATGAATCTCAAACATTTTATGCCTCAATTTCCTATCCCAAACTTTTGGTTCACCAACCACTACTCCCTTCCCCCTCCCTGGGGCCAGTCAATTTCATTAAAGATCAATGAGCATAAACTCGCTGGCAGTGCTTGGTATAACCATAAGCAGCACCAGAGTTTCTGCAACAAAACAAAGGAATAGACACCATGCATCTCCAAAGAATTTCCCTAGGGACCTTGTCATATGCTTTCTCTAGGTCAATAAACACCATGTGCAATAAATGGATAATTCCGTAGTAGAACGACCAGGCATAAACCCAAATTGGTAGTCGGATCGACACCTACCTCCTCACCCTCACTTCCACTACCCTCTCCCACACTTTCATGGTAAGACATTCTGCAAATACAAAAGAAACTTGAGCACAAAAAGGGACTTCAATAAAATTTACTTGAAAAGTGCACCAGACTGTACTTTACACCCCTATAAACGGACTTCTATTAAACCTTACTTCTGCATTTTGCACCAGTGAAGTTCCCCGTAGATAACATATGAATCTCAAACATTTTATGCCTCAATTTCCTATCCCAAACTTTTGGTTCACCAACCATTACTCCCTTCCCCCTCCCTGGGGCCAGTCAATTTCATTAAAGATCAATGAGCATAAACTCGCTGGCAGTGCTTGGTATAACCATAAGCAGCACCAGAGTTTCTGCAATAAAACAAAGGAATAGACACAACCCAAAACAATGGTATTGTCTTGATAAGAGAAGAACAAAAGAAGGCAGCAGAGAAATTTCCATAGTCCATATTCCTATAACTAATTTAGTGATTCTTGTACTTGTCAATAAAAACCTGACTCTATTTGTTTATTTCTGGGAACTGGATTTTACAGCCAGAAGCAGAAGACATAAACCTGATGCATACACATCTTCATCTTCAACATCAAGATCTTCAAGTGCCCCAATACCAAATCCAGGAGCAACCCTTCCTGCTGATAAAATCAACCCAAATAGCTAAAGAGCCCACATAGATAATGCAGTCTTTGAAAGAAGATAAAAGGTACTACATGGAAAGCAAACCTAAAGTCTGAAAACACACGGAGTAAATCTTACATTTGAAACCAAATAGGCTGTCCTTCAAGACTAGAGGTTCTCGATGCCCCATTTTCCCACTCTTAGACATCCGTGACCTCTTCTTTTCTGAAATAAGCAAAGCAGTTAGTCACTGATAATATGTAAGAACTTAGCTAATATTTTCTCTTTATTGAAACATCAAGTACCTCTAAACTCAGGAGCATGTTTGTAAGGATCATAGCCTAAACCATGCAAGTCCTCCTTTGGGTTTAGCACATAAACCTACAGAAGTAAAGAAACAACCCGAAGGAAAGTTAGAGAACCAAGTATCACAAAGCATAAATTAAAAGAGAGCATAGAAATTTCTGTAAGAATACAAAGCCACTACTTTTGTTTTCAAAAAGAAAAAGAAAGAATGCAAGAAAATGACAATCTTCTGATCTCGCTTACAACCATGTAGTAGGAATGGATGCGTCTAACCCAAATGGAGAATCCCATTTTGTCTTTATCGGTTCTCAAATATGGAAAAATCAAAAGATTTCATGAAAAATGAATGTATTGGGAAAGAGAGTTTCTTGCCATTGAATGGTATGACAAAAAGACACTTTCTTTTTTAACCAATCTCCAAAGGCCTGTCTTTTTTAGATCTTAATTGATTTACATCTTATAATGTTGTCTATTGAGGACAGCTTTTAGTTCTTTTACTCTTCATTTTCTAAGCAAATTATTTTTCTCAGAAAAAGATGTGGGGCAGAAGAACTATGTTAGGTCAGTAAATACATGCAATAAGTTAGTATGTCGTAATTCAAATTCTCTCCAGATGTAACGTGTTCATAGAAAATGTTCTGTTATTCATTAGGGGTAACATAGGTCAATCACTAGCTTCAAGTGACATTCCCTTCTTTCACCAAACAAAAAAGTGAATAGAATAAACTTGAGCAATCATACAATCAAAAAGTTCAACACAGATAACCTGACTTTGTTCTAGTTGAAAGAGAAAGAAAAAACTGAAATCCGCACATCAGGCACTCCTAAAAGGTTACGGACATTTAGAAGTTACAAAAAATGAATGCTTCAAGAAAATCGATAGCATCATTATATTGCCCAAAAAAAAAAAGACAGCAAAATCTCAAGTGTATTCCACTCACACTGGCCACGCCAGTAACATAAACATACTAAATGAAGCATTACTATGAGGACAAGATGCAATTCATAAGACAAGTGAAACATTTAATTTTCTAAATTGTAACAGAAATATAAATCCCTAGATGATGAAAAAAGACTTGAAGGTATAAAGCATCAGACACACCGGTGTGCTCTTCGAAAACTGACTCCCGTCTTCAGTTGGTAGATCCAAAATATTATCGGCATCATCTTCAACTAGCCCGGAGCGCAAAGGTTGTGTGTTGACATCAGCAAAAGAAAATGCAAGAAAAGCTTTTCTTGCCTCTCTCCGAGCATCTGCATATCAAAACGAGAGACGCGTTTACTGAATATATCTATTCCAACAAATACACTCATAGTTCTTTTTTTCCCGGAGAAAGTAATCCACTCATAGTTCATAAAGCATGAAAATTGAATATTTAACTTCAAAATAATTGGGTTATTTTTTAAACAATGATCAAACACTACACCCTAAATATTACGCCAAGAACAAAGGCAAGAATTCAGTGTCTTTCAATGAAATCTCAAACAGGTAGCCCCAATATTTTTATAAGGCTAACAGGTAAGCCCAATTCTATGAAGGTATTCTTAAACACCAAATATGTACCATAAATGTACATGAGTAATGTTAGGCATTATTAAAATAACTCTCAAGAAACAAAGGAAAAGTCTTCAGATGAAATTTGTCAAATAAGTTCACACTTCCTCGGCACCCACGGCCTAGTGGTCAATGAAGTGGGAGGAGAACCATCGGGTCTCTAGTTTAGATCACTGGGTGATTTCTTCCTATCAGCCTAAGCTTTAGAGGACAGAACTACTGGGTACTTGTAATTGTTGGAGGTAGCAGGTATTCGGTGGTATACTGTGCTAAAGTTGGCCCAGTCACCATTGTCATTAAAAACAATAAGTTCACACTTCCTTCCAGTCTAAATAGCTTTCTTCAACCAGTGCAAAAATTCTCTAGTAAGGTCAATTTGTCAACTCCGATATGTTTGCTTCTGACAATCTGTCAAGAAATGATTGGACTATCCAAAATTTTCAATGTCTAACTAAAGTTCTACCAGAGGCAAACAACTAGATAAAGTATTCTGCAAAAACTAGTGGAAATTCATGACGCCTTACTCCTGGGCTAAATTTCTTTGCTAAATTTCTTTTCGCGCTTGTTTTTCAAAAGCTCAATAACATACTGGTCTAGTATTTTTAAGTGTCCGACTGTTCTCTGAACTCATCAAGGGTCAATCTCTTTTTTTAATTACGCTATTGTGACTCAACTACTAGATTAAATTTCCAAGGACAACAATTGTAGCTTCATACTAAGAGAATATAAAGATACCGACCAGGCCTACATCAAAAAGTACCAACCCAGATCACCATATACACATTTTGACCACCAATGCTCCCTAATGAGGGCGATAGAACCAGCAGAGAGACAAGAACATGGTCCAGAAAATCAGTCAGCTCAGTTGAACAAACTTTCACTGAAGTCCACTGACTAAAAATGGGAGGACCTCTGACGGATCCTGACAAAAATAGAGATGCATAGAACATATTGTGGTTTTGCTGGAACTGTACATAACAAAATTCACAAATGTTCCAAAACCTCAAGCTATGAAATCTTTAGCTAATCATATCCATTTTAAACTGAAGCCTTCTATATGAAAATGTGAGCAGAAAATCTTTCTGGAGTCCAGAAAAAGAAGGGATAAGAAATAAAAAATTTATCAATTGATTGAGTACCACACTAAAGAGACCTAAATTACATTCAAATTCCAAAATTTTCAAAAGCACAAAAAGGCTATGGAAATTGAATTTTCAGAATTCAACAGGAATACCATCTTCTAGTTGGGATTTCCACTTCATATTACCTCCCTATATACACATATAAATATGGAAAATACATATTTGTAGTACTCAATCTTACCCAGCAAATCAAAATACATTAACAATTTGAAGCACGTATGGCTAAATTACACCTGAGCCCAATATTGCACGCCAGGTAATACACAGTACATTAAAAGTATTCAGCAGACTAAGCATGACATACGGAAAAGGGTTTTTTAATGTAGACACATACTATATAGTGAATCAGTATGTGAGTCCTTAATTGAGCGACCACGTCTCCATCCCATCTTCTGAAGTAATTTGAGCCCTGCCCAAAAATAAGAATAACATAGTGATAAATTGTTCTCTTTACGGAAAAAAGGTACTTCTCAATGGACACAGAATCAGACCAATGGACTCTGTCTCTGGAAGTACCACTTCATCCGGAACTGGTCCAGGTATAGCAGACGGCCTGCAGTACAAGCAAGATGTTAGAAATATTTTTTTTTTTTAAAAGATGAAGGAAAAGAGTAATTAAATTAAAGCTCAAAAAAGGTTTAAACATCAAAGGTTCCTTCAATCTAGTTCTACTCGAATGAAGATGGAACCAACACTAAAGAAAAACAGAGAATAAAAGTTTAAACATAACAATTAACTGAGTCATGTTGAATAGGGTAGGCCTGGCACGGACAGCATAGGAAAATGCAGCAAATAAGGAAGCTATACCCCTGGTACATAGAAAAATATTCATTCACAATGTCAACGACATCTGTTTTTGAGAATAATATCTGTACATCAAGGAGGAGACTATCTCACCCATTATTTGGTCACTTAATAATCACAAGAATCTTCAGGAAGATGCAAAGCATATATGATATAGTATCGATAGTACATGCCTTAACGTAAAATGGACATAAAATCCTTCCAATAACGTCAAAAATTGTGCAGAAAGAATGAAAGAAACAGGCTTGCACTTCATGAGGAAAGAATATTTAGATTACAGCAATCACACAGTAAGAGCTACAGTCTAAGCTAACAGACTAACAATTTTATACAAAAGAAGCAGCTAAACACAATATAACACCTCTGATTTTGCTCCTTTTCAGCTTGTTTACGAGCAACTTCAGCAGCAGTAAACCCAAATGTATCATACTGCATCGATGTCCCCAGACGACCCTCCATTTCCTATGACGTAAAACTAGAGTAAGCTTCTAGGGAAGCAGAAACAATAATGAACGGATGACCAGTACCAGCTCAACTCAAAAACATTTCATTTTAAGCTTCCACATAATTCACAAAAAGAGCACAATGAAGCCATAGAAGCTAGAATTATGTTGGCAACATGGAGATCATGTGATTAAACAGTAAACGAATATTCTCTAAAAAATTCTCTATCAAAGTAAATATACCGAGTTTGTTTTTGCAAGAGGATGTTAACTGACAAGAAATTATCTTTTGAGTAAGCATAGCATCCCGCGTTCTCCCATATTTCCAGCCAAAAGCTGATGTTTTGTCAGCATATTTATTGAAATTTCTAGGTGTAAATCAAAAGCGAAATAATATACCATTCGATATTCTTATTATAACTATGAAGAAAGTGCAAGAAAGAGAACATACAGCTTTCTCATCATCATCCAAGAAGTTAAAGAGACTCTGTTGTTTGAATTCAGCTCTGTTTTTCCTAGACGACGTAAATGACTGTGGCGTCCATCCTACAATTTTGTTATAGATGGTTCAAAAAGAATCTCACATAAGTAGGTCAAATAAAACTATCAGAAGTCACTGAAACGAAGCTCAACAATAAAATGAGAAATTACACTCTACCCTCTTTAGAGCCAACTGTATTGTAATATCCAGCGGAAAAACCACCAGTAAATGCCCCATGAAATCTCCTCCGTCCCTCTTCATCCGTGACCTGAAAATCAATTTCTCTAATAAGTAAAAGATCAGATGGAAGCAAATAAACAACAAAGCTTCTGCAGATGAAAAAGCTTTGATCAAGCACCTATTTTGATCAGCGCAGACATGTGTTTAAATGGATACAGGTATTAATAAAGTACTAGATCGTTTGGTTACCGGCATAAGGATAGTAATCCCGGAATAGAATTTGGGATTGTATTTCTCCCGTGCTTGGTTATAGGTATTAGTTAATACCAGTATTAAATTTAAACCAAGATGGTGGTATTAGCTATCCCATATAGAAGGTGGGATAGCTAATCCCATGGGATAATCCAGCCCATGGGATATCCTTGTCTGTCCCACAATTGAATCAAACGTCCCCTAGGTTCGGCAAAGCGTTAAAACAAATTATTAGTTTCTTCATACTATCAGTGCAAACTACCTCAAACTCAACAAGGTACAAATGATATTTACCCAAAAAAGGGTGTGATGCAATGTGTATAAAAATGAGGTCTCATAGCTACACTGGAACTCTAGTAACTTCACACAAGAAACGAGCAGAAAATTTTCAAAATCCTTAATCCATGAAATCGAGTACCTCTTGTTTCCAAGGGGCAAGGGTTCGCAACTGGCCAGAGGCCTCAGCGACGGCCTTCTTCTTGCGGCTGGTCACATCTTCTTCTCGTTCTATAGGTGTTCCGTAGAACACGAAATCTTCCTCGTCGCCGTCCATCGATTCGAGAAATTTGCCTCCGATATGCGGATATACAGACAACGGCGTGAATTCTACGCTCTACGGGGCTCAGGGCCTCGGGCGGTTCGGTTCAGTCACATTACTTTTGACTTGTTTTTTATAATCTCTAGTAATCTATTTATATTTATATTTATATCTATATTATTAAAAAATTATGAATAAAATATTAGATTATAAAAATAATTTTTTAATATTAACCATAATAACTCATAATAAAATGATATATCAATCTATCTATATAATTATAAAAGTATGAGTAAAAAGTTGAATTATAAAAATAATCTTTTAATATTAAGTATAATAACTCACAATAAAAGGACATAATCGGAATTCTAGACATTAGCCTTGTAATCCTAAGCATGAATAAAATGTTGGATTACAAAAATTATCTTTTAATATTAAGCATAATAACTCACAATAAAATGGCGTAATCAGATTTCTAGATATTAGCTTTGCAACCCTATTAGTTTTAGGATATAATACTACATTACCTTTAGGAATCCTACTAGTATAATTATTTTCGAGCATAGAATACTATATGTTAGCATGTAAACCTAATATCTTTAGGGACATGTTAGATTTTCTATTTGTATAATTACTTTTGGGATATTGACATATTTTTAGCCATGTAATCATATTACTTTTAGGACATATTACTAATTTAATTTGAAAAAGTATTATATTGTCTAAATCTATTTTGAAATAAGAGAGCCTATATTATTATAAAAATACAAATATAATATTGATAGACCAAAATAGCCCTAAAATATTAAACAGATGAATTCATAGGGAAAGGATATATCTGTAATAACTTATTTTTTTGGACTACAATAACTTCTATGTTAATTTTTTTAATATTCAAGATTTTAAAATTAATACAATCTTTTCTATTGAATTCTTATTAAAAATATATAGGAAAGTTTAATAAAATCAATTTCATAAGAATTCTCAATATTAGTAATACATTACCACTCCATAATATTCAATACCAAGAAAAAAATAAAAGAAATGCTAAACGGGCTGCATAGAGCGTCGAAATTGAGAAAAAAAATCTTCACGATAATATGTTATTATATTATATTTGAACTGCTTTCCTACTCAAATAATATTCTTTTATTAAACTTTTCGTGTAATATAGATAAATATACTCAATTATTAAAGAATAACTAAGAAAATTTTTAGGAATATAAATGTGTGAGAAAAGAAAGAAAAAGGTTGGTAAGAGCCAATACCACTAGTGATTTTGCAAACATAATGATCTAAAGGTAGAATGTCAGATCATTCTTTTTACTCTTTAAAAATAAAATTTATGGTGGATAAAATTATAATTAGGGTTAAATATTCAAACATAAGATGAATTAATATTAAGATTCTAAATCAATAGAAAATAAATTATATTTTATGGTAAAACCAAATAATCGAATCTTTCAATTAATTATTTAGGAAGAGAATCCAATTAAATTATTTTTTTAATTCATCATATGAGTAAAAAAATCTTAGGGTACATAAATTTATTCCATAAAAAGAGTGTTAGAGATTAAAGAAAATAGATCGCAAAGTAAAAAAGATTAGTATAATACTAAGAAGATCATACGAGTGTTTGATGAAGCACAATCAAAGCTAAACTATGAACAAGAATAAGCTTTCAAGACTATATTTTAAGAAGTCGACTCTATTATAGTAGGATTATCCTTTGTAGATGCCTCCGGCGGAATCGAAATAATATCCCTATGTCATGCATTACTTTCAAATATCATATCAAGGGGCATGATATTGTTAGCAATAAGAACAAGTGGTGTACCAACAATGATTTTATTACGAGGTCGTACAACTCACTTTAAATTTGATATACTTTTTCAAATATCCGAAATAACCATCACAAATATATCAAAGCACATCAATAGTGCTAAATTTATAAAGAAAGCAAAAGTGGTATGAGACGAAGCGCTTTTGGCTAAGAGTCAAATGATTGAAACAATCGCCTGGAGTTTTAAAGATATATTGGATATCGATAAACCGTTTGGTGGAAGAGTAATAGTTTGGGAGGTGATTTATGTTTAGTACGATTAGTATTTCCAAAATTGATCAAAGCAAAAACTGTAAAAGTTAGCTTGCCAAAATTATAATTATGACCTCAAATGAAAAATATTCAAATGATAAGAAATATAAAAGTAAGAGAACATATCCAACGGTAAGTGACTTCTTGCTTCGTGTCGGAACGAAGAAGAGCATCCAATAAAAGAAGATTTGGTTATTTTAGAACACTTGGTTATCAACCCCAATGATAATAGTAGTGCATTTAATAAGAAAAATATTTTCATCATTAGATTGAAATGGAATTTGTGCAAATTACATGATAGAAATTAAAGAGTTATCTTAGCTATGATAAATGAATATGTTGATCAACTAAATAAAATGTTGATTGTTAAGTTCTATGGTAGCAACAAAATATTTTTCAGTTTTTGACCCAGTAGAAGTTGATACCAATAATTACTACCAAGAAGAATACTTAAATATTTAATACCAAATGGCTCTACCGTACAAGTTTGTTGTCAAGTTCATTATTTCTTACATATGTTAGTGTCACCATATATATAATAGACTAAGTTAAAATTGATCTTCCATTGCATATAGGTTGATTTTGAATAAACATATGCCTACATGCTTCTGAAAACTTAGATCCGCTGAATAGCTTATGTAATAGTACACATATGGTATATAGAAGTTTTGACAATAACACCATACATGTAGAACTTATGATACTGGTCAATGTGCTTCTAAGTATGTGTTTATTCCCGATGTCACACCTCCTTTTAGTACACCCCCGAGGAGTATATAAAGGAGTTTTTCCAATTAAAGTGACATTATTCGAAATGGGATTATTTGATTAATTTTCTTCAGAGTCGCCACTTAGAATATTTAATTGGTGTCCCAAGTCACCGGTTTATTTTTATCCCATATCGAGGAAAACTTCGACTTTCCTTGTGAAGTGCGAACCAGAAATTCTGAGTAAGGAATTCTGTTAACCCGAGGGAAGGTGTTAGGCACCCTCGAATTCTGTGGTTCTAGCACGGTCGCTCAACTATTATAATCGGCTTATTATCTGATTTTAATACATGTTCCTAGCCTATGGTATATTTACCTTTAACAGCTTTTATAATTATTGGAGAATTGCAACGTTATTTAAAATATGTCACAAACCACGTCACATAAATACACCCCTTATCCGTAACACATTTTAATTTAACATTGAGATTTGGATTTGGGTCACATAAATGCGCACCCGAGTTTAGGAAATTGAATTATTAAAATAATGCGCCTAAAGTAACTACGCGTTTTTAACTTTTGAGGGCTATTGAAATTCACTGAATAGCGCACCTCGATTTTCTAAGGATTTTAATATTGATTAACGAGGGCCATGCATTTTGAAATTTTACTTGGCGCGACGCACCTCAAACTATTTCGAAATCTTTTCTTATTTGAAATTGTTAAAATCGAGTTACCTAAAAGGCTCCCTCGAAATTGGCGTTGTTACTATGTCACGGGAACCGTACCCATAGTCACAATGTTTATTAGTCGTGCCTAGAAGCAAGCTACGAAAGTTTAAGGCGTTTAAGACTTAATTACTTAAATTTGTATTTAACTATTAAGAGGGCCATTGGTGATCGTTGCTAGTTACATGGCTCACCCCATTAATTAAAAGGAATTCTTGGATCTAAAGTTGTTGGAACTGAGTCTATTTGTTTAATACTTCATGCTATTAGAAGCCTACATGTAAACAGCAATAAGCCCATTTGATTTCTGCACCGAATGCTCCAAATATTTTCAATTTCAGGCACATAACATACCCCTCAGAATAAGGTCATAAGTTCAATTACGAATATAGCCACCAATTCCATAAAACAACCATACTTTGAATTTTAACACTAGTTCTAGAAAACAGCCATACTTTGAATTTAACACTAATTTCAGAAAACAATCATACTTTGAATTTTAACACTAATTCCAGAAAACAGTCATACTTTGAATTTTAACAGATTGTCTCACAAGCAGTCCGAAACAGTCACTCATCTTCATACTTGTATTCAGAAATCAAACTAATTAAACTCTAACATTCACAACAATGTTTACTTTATACAAATTAAATTCCAACATTCACAACAATGTTTACGTTATACAGCGCAAATGTTTCTTAATTAAAATACATTATTATCTTAAATTAACATAACAAATGAACATGAGATAATCAACCTTCAGCTTAAACATGATGACTGGCAGTGACCTCAAGCACTTATGAAAATCCACTTATCCACATACTTAATCACATCATCCTTATCCATCATGGATTACTATGGAAGTTACTTAAACAAAACAGAATATTACGCGTGCATATCATGATAGAGCAAAAATCTGTAACAAAGATACCAAACTTAACAAAGAAAAATACACGGCCTCACAATCAAATTTTAGTCCACTTTAGAATAACATATCCAGTAATGAAAGCAGTCGATTCATATAAGTTTACTAGCATGAGACTTCAACAACATCAGATTACCTATAAATAAGACACTGTTTCATTAAAGAAAAAAAACATAAATACAGGATATTTGAACTTACCTGTTTAAATCAAGCAGACACCAGCAAAACAACCTAGTAAACTAGCAGCAGTATTGAATGAAGCACAGCAATGAAGTCAGTCAATCAGCAGCAGCAACTTTCGACCTCAACAGCGACCTTAACTGAAATTACTTTTTGAACTTAGGATATTTTTTCTAAATTTCCAACAAATATGCAGCAATGGAGATGAATTCAAAAGCAATTTCTCTATGAGAAAACAGTGAATGAAAGTGTGTGTATATGAGAATTTTATGAATATGCTCTTGTGTGTATATACCAGTATGCAAAAATAAGAGAATATATCAAAAGATCTGTTCACCGTGCATGTGAGAAAAAGCATCTTTTTCTAACAGATTTCTGGACAGCTGTCCTATTTCAGTTATTTCTTCTGAACTTATCTCTTTTAGCCCAGATTTTTCCTAATTTTACTTATCTAATTTGCATTTTAGGACCCACTAGAAGCTTCTGAATCTGTTAGTTTGTTACTGACAGATTCCTTTCCTATTTATTACCCAAATTAACCTTTCAATACTTTGATTTTATTTTGTTAAACCTTACGGGTCGAGTCGACCCGACTCCAAACAAGACCCAGCCTAATTCCGACCCATTTCCTTTTGGGCTTTGATTTTCAGAAACCCAGTTCAAGACCCACACATTTATCCATGGCCTTTCACGGAGTCTTGATGACTCGGCCAGTTTAAACCCATCAAAAATGAAACAACCAAAGAAACAAAAAACGGACTGATTTTGATCAAAAATTAAAATTAAAACTGGAAAACTAAAGAAGGGATAGAAGATGAGAAACACTAAAAAAAAATTAAACATAAAACAAAATGAAAAAGACAGAAAATACCTAGGACCAGTGACTTGAGCATCTTCGAAGTTGTGATTTTTCAGCCAAGATTGACCTTAACCGTGTGTTCTTGTCAAGAACATACGGTTAAAGTCTATCTTGACTTTAAATCAACTCAAAAAGCTTCGATTTAGAAGTTTCGAAACTTTTTAGGGTTCCAACTTCGATATGAAATTGAAACGATTTTAGGGGGTTTTGGCTGAAACGGGGGCAGGGATTTGGGGTGAGGGGATGATGGCGGTCATTAGGTATGATTTTGGGTGGATTTGGAGGTGATTTGGGTGGCAAATCACTGAGTTCCTCATTGGAGTTCAGGGTGGCTAGGGTTTCGAATGGGGTTTGGGGACGATGAGAATTAGGGTGGGGGGGTCGGTTCGGACCATTATATAGGTGGGAGGGGTCAGTTGTGAGCCGTTGGATCATTTGAGATCAACGACTCAGATCAATAATTAACCAAATGACATCGTTTGGGTTTGGGGGAATTGGGACCGGGTTTGGTAGTTAATCTTGGGCTGGTCTGGTCAAAATTGATTTGGGCTCGTTTAATAGCAGCCTAATCAGATCTATTTCTCTTTTGTTTTGTTTTGTTTGTTTTTTTTTTTTTAATTTATTGTGTTTTTTTAATTTTCTCTTTTATTATTTTGTTAAAACTAAGAAGCCTAATAATTAAAAACCCTAAATTATCTAAATGTGAATTTAAACTAATTATAAAAATTATCATAACACCTAATTCTAAGAGTTAAAGATTAAAGATTAAGAAAAGTGTGAAAATGAACTATTTTTTGTGATTTTCCAATTTTAAGGAACAAACAATTACTAATTTAATCCAAAAATATAAAAACAAATCCTAAATGCAATGCATGATATTTTTGGTATTTTCATGATTTAATTAATTAAAGATTAAACAAGCAAAAAAAAAATGTAAGTAATTTAACAATCTAATAAAATACCTAAAAATAGCGAATAATAATTAAAAATCTATGTTTTTGTTTTGATTTTATAGGAGTGTCTTGGGTGTGGCAAAAATCACGTGCTCACAGCTGCCCCTCTTTGCTCGGAGACACGAAGGATTTTCGGTCAAAGATAAAATGAGCAATTCTGCGGGATTTTTGCCTATCCGAAACTCCATGAGAAGCATTTTTTGAAAAGAGTCTGACCGAACCTTGCTTCAAAGGTTACCTACATATCCTTGGCTACAAAGGAACCAGGTCAGTGTAGTTCTAGAAGTTTTGGTAGCTGGGACTACCAGGAAGCTGTGATTTTCACTGTTGCTGTTGCTGTTACTGCTTTCTGCGCTCCTTATTACACCAAAATGGAAAAATAAAAAGCTAGACTAGCTATGTCTATCAGCTATGAGTTACAAGATTCCTATCTACAAATCTCTTGAAGTTTGATCTTGAGTCTTAGCTGGTTCTCGAGGCAGACTCCGATCTGAATCTTGATGCTCGTCAACTGTAGGTGCTGGTTCTTTCTTCAACTTTTGAATCACGGCGAGACATGCGAAAGTTATGACTTCCATCAATTTTTGGGCATATTGCGTCCTCGTCCATTGCAGCATTTAAGTTTGCTTCCTTTTGTTCTTTTCTTCTTTTCTTTATTCTAGATTGAGACTCGTTCTTTTGGTCATCTCGAACCCTGTGCCTCGAGGGAAAACCTGCTCAGACACTAAACCAAATCAGACGACCAAAATTATCCTGCCCCAGTTCCATTGGAAAAAATTTGTGAGTTATTTGTAACTAAAAGCTAAACTATTTCTCTATTGAAAATAAAGGAAGGATTGCCAGGTTATGCTGGGAAGCCGACCGAGTTATGCTGGAAAAAGAAAGGTTCTCGGGTTATGCCGAGGATGTTATCGGTCGATTCTACTGGGGAAAAGAAAAAGAATTCCTGGGTTATGCCAGGGTAAAAGAAAACAAAAGGTCCTTGGGTTATGCCAGGGAGTCCACGGGTTATGCTAGGGATAACAGAAAAATAAAGGTCTTTGGGTTATGCCAACGAGGTCCACGGGTTATGCCGGAGAAAAAGGAAAACAAAGATCTTTGGGTTATGCCAAAGAGGTCCGCGGGTTATGCCGGGGATGAAAGAAGAACTAAGTCTTTGGGTTATGCCAAAGAGGTCCGCGGGTTATCCCGGGGCGTCCACGGGTTATGCTGGGGATGAAAGAACAACTAAGTCTTTGGGTTATGCCAAAGAGGTTCGCGGGTTATGCCGGGGAGTCCACGTATTATGCCGGGGATGAAAGAAGAACTAAGTCTTTGGGTTATGCCAAAGAAGTCTGCGGGTTATGCCGGGGATGAAAGAAGAACTAAGTCTTTGGGTTATGCCAAAGAGGTCCGCGGGTTATCGCGGGGATGAAAGAAGAACTAAGTCTTTGGGTTGTGCCAAAGAGGTCCAAAATAATGCAGGAAAGATTTTGGAGGAGACTTCACTCTGATTATTGCTGCAAAGCTGTTTTTTAGCCTTTGTGCAGTTTCCTTCTGGTTACACCTGCTTCTTGTAAGATTGCTTTGGATTGCACCATTTTCCTGTTTTCAAGCAAAAAGCAATTGTTAGTTTGAAATGGTGATTGACTTTGTGGCCTTGATGATTCTGATCACTCGATCCCCGCCCAACTTTTGGCGAGAACCTTCGCTTCTTGCTTGGTTTTCTAAAAGTTGATCTCTTTCTTGGACCGAGGGACTCAATTTTTCATAACTTTATTGTGACAGCTTGCCCATATGGGACTTTGGCTTTTCACTTTTTCTTTCCTCTGGGGCTTTTGCTTTTGGATTTTTTTTCATTTTTCACCACTTTGGGGTTTCAGAGCATCAGCCGTCATGGCCAGTCGGGGTCGACTTGATGCACTTGCTGAGACTGGTACTTCCTTTGGATCTGGCTTTTATTAAGCGGGACCCTGTAAAACCAATCTTGACACCTTTTCTTTGTATTAGTTTCGAGAACAGAGTTAGACCAAAAGAGATTCAAAGAAAAGTAAACAAAGGGCAAAAGAATGAGTTTAGAAAAATGTCCCTTTCGGGGAAGAAAGAAGGACTTATCTGGGGTGCATGCAGACTTTGCATAGGCATGACATGCTCCTTGGACTGGATGCCCGATCTGAGCAACTATCCAACTTCTCATAAACCTATCACGATCCGCATTCTGAAACCGAGAAACCTTGCCAAGACTCTTTCAGTACCAATAGTGGCGAGGATTCCTGCTTTTCGATCAACGACGCCCTTTGCGGGTTTTCGCCAATTGACCTCTCTCATTTCTCTTCTCACCGTCGCCTTGCAGTGCTCTTTGTGAGTTTTCACTAATAAGACTCTCTCATTTTTAGTTTCTCTGCTTACATCGCCTTACGGGGCCCGTGTGGGTTTTCACCAATAAGATTTTCTCATTTTATTTCTCTCATTTTGAATGCATTCTCTGATTTTGGAAACCTTTCACCAATTGATCGGAAGGCTTGAACAAGATTTGGTAAAGAGAGTTTCGATTGGGTTACAACTTTGGAACATTTCAAGCGAAACATCGCCGAACCGTTATAACATTTGCCCCAGTTTTATTTTTGGGAAAATTTGGATTTTTATTTTGGTGTGACTGAACCTCAGGGAGAGGCTGCCTACGTATCCTTTCGGAATCAAGTAAGATGTAGTTCAAGCTACATTTATTTATTTTTTTATGCAAATATACCTCTAAGCTGATTGCTTAGAGGTTATATATATATATATATATAAACCAAAAATATTTTACAAATTGTCCAGAAATATAAAGCTAAGGATTAAATAAACTACTATATGACAACTATCTATTACAACTTATATCACAACCAAATTTCCGTATGTGAAGGCATGTGTTTTCATCCGCCTTTGCAAAACAATGCAGCACCTCTATTGCTCTCACCAGGCGCCGGGATTTGCGTTTTAATGGATGACACTCTTCCTTCACGTTGCGTCGTTGATTGTGTACTTGTTGTAATGGTCGAAGGTGAACATTAGCTTCTGTTAAATCAGATTTTTGGCGTCGATCAGCTCCACTCGATTTTCTGTTGGAAACCAGTCAGAATGGCCTCGATCAGTTCTTTTGATGATCTCGATTGCTGCCACTACCCTCGAAAATTTGATGTCGATTGCTGGTGTCGAACTTAGTAATCATTTCCTCTATTGTTCCTTGACAAATACTAGCAATCTTGAGTGTATTTATTCCAATGTGGTCGATCATATCTGGAAATGAGATTTCGATTGAAAAACTGGACTTTAACACAAGGTATCGAGGTACCTTATGCCTTCGATGCAGAACAGACTTAAGATCGATTCATCGAAAGCATGACCTTGATTTTTGATAATCCTTTGCTCCTGTTTATCTCAATTGTCTGATAATCAAACTTGTGTAGTCTTCATATAGCATTAGTACACTTCCAGAATGAGCATGTGAACATGCTAATACCACTGGGAAATGTTCTAATACTATATGAAGTTGTTTGCCCATAGGCCACTTTCCAGTATTCTTCTTGCTGCACTTGGTGGTTCCCTAAAAGCAGTGAATTTGCGTCGAATCTTGTGGAATGTTTTTCTTATAACATTAGTACACCTCCAGAATGAGCATGTGAACATGCTAATACCACTGAAAAATGTTCTAACATTATATGAAATTGTCTGCCTTGGTACTTCATCCAGCTACAATTGTTCTCCAGTGAAACTCGACTATCTTCAGTTAGACAAGTAGAAGCTGCATTGTCGAAACTTAATAACAGTTGATCTAGTACTTGTTGTAGTACCACAATTTCCTATAGTACAGATTTCATACAACATTAGTACACTTCCACAATGAGCATGTGAACATGCTAATACCACTGAAAATGTTCTAACATTATATGTGATTGTCTGCATATAGGCCTCTTTCAAACATTTATCGGGATGTTTTTCTTTTTGCAATTCTTTTGGTGTTTGTTGCTTGTCCAGATTCATGATCCTTTTTGTCAATCTTGGATTAAAAGACTGAATGGTTCCTGCAAAAGAAAACACCATGTTAGTGAAAAAATCCGCGATACTTCTGTTGGATGCTTCCCACATGATCAGCATAGTCGAAACACCCAGTTTTTCAGCATTCAAAGTGATGTTTTTCAATGTGTTCGAGTTCTAGTTTATTGTTATGCTCGACAGATTCGAGTGTTGCTCACAAAAGATACTCGACAGTAGCAATGTAGACTGTCCCCTTCTCGACCTCGAACTTCTAAGCTGTCCCCTTTTTTATTTTTGATGTTGATCATGTAAGATGTCCTCCAATGCTTGCCTTCCAGTCGAACCTGTAGAATAATTGTCTCCTTGAATATGCTCGATCCAGCTGGTAGAGCAGTTCTCTATATGTTCGCAGCACGAAGGACAATGAAATTCAGTTCCATAATCAAAAAGTCTGATCGATTCTGCTGAAGTTTGATTCCAGTGACTTCGATGCTTATTTTCCAATGTTGTCTTAGCATCAATTTGTGATAGCCCAGTCTTCTTCTCAAGTCCAGTTGCAATCTTCACCAACTTGGGTTGTCTTTCAGTCCATTTCGACTGTTTTCCAATTGTAGTAGAGGCTGCATTGTCAAAGCTTAGTAACAGTTGTTCTGTTGATGTGATGAAGTTGGTACAGTGTCCTATAATGCATTTGTCATAGAATGTTATCACATCTCCAGAATGAACATGTGTACATGTTGATACCACTGGAAGATGCTCTAACATTCTATGAATTACTCTGCACATAGGCCATAGTTCAACTAATCTGGGGGTCTTCTTCTGCCAGTTTTGAATCTTAAATTGGGTGTCTGCTGTTTATCGAGATTGATGAGCTTCCTTGCCTCGCTTGGTAATTCATTGAATGAATTGAATTGTGTCGTTCCTACAAAATTAAACACCATGTTAGCTAAAAAGTCCGCAACAGTGTTGCCCTCCCTCATTACATGCTGCACCATGACATTGACATTGTTCATCATTTGTCTAATCTTCTTCACATCTGAGCTAATCGACCAAGGTGTATCCCAGTCGCCATTTACAACCTTGTACAAAAGCAATGAATCTGTTTCTAGAATCAAAGGATGTAAGTCATTGTCAAGACAGTATTGCAGTCCATGTAGCATTCCTTTTGTTTCAGCAACCATGTTATTTGTGAGTCCTATGTATACTGCTTGAGCGTACACAAAATCACCCTCATCCTTCCTAACACAGTATCCAAAAGAACTAGGCCCAGGATTACCCTTCGACGCACCATCTGTATTGCATTTATACCAGCCTCGAAATGGGAATTGCCATATAATTCTCCTTGTGATGACTACAGGTGTATAACATTCCAGAAAGTGAATTATGTCAGGCCATAATGGAGGTATATTTGTTAACCATGGGTACGTAGCCTTTGCTAAGTAATACAACGTCTTGTTGACTTCATGACAGACCCTATTTGTTGACACACTACCTCCATGTTTCCCTTTATTTCTTTTCTTCCACAGTTCCCAAGTGATAATAGCAGGTACAGCTTGAAGCAAAGGTCGCAACTTTGCACAACATTTAAAATTCCAGCAGGCTCTTATCACTTGCTTCAGCTGTATTAAGTTCACTGTTATTCCTGCTGCCTTCATGAACATTGTCCAAACCTTCACAGCTGTAGGGCTTGATAAAAAGATATGTTGAATTGTCTCTTCTTGAGGTTGCTGACAACACCAACATCGCGACGTAACAATGTATCCTTGTCTCCTCCACATGTCATCTGTAGGTATTTTGTTCCTCCACAACCTCCAGAGAAAGAATGAGATCTTAAAAGGTAATCCCTTGGTCCAAATTAGTTCCAATTCTCTGTTTTGGTTTGCTCGATGCCTCAAGATTTGCCAAGCAGTAGTCACTGAGAATCTACCAGATGGAGTTGGCATCCAGTAAGGTCTGTCCCATCCTCTCTCATCTTCATGAACATCCACATTCTCCTTCACGTGTGTAGCTATTTCTTCTGGAAATAACTGGTACAGCAGTTGATTATTCCACATTCCTTGTTGTCGCAGTTCACTAACATCTTGATATTCTTCTTGTATGTTGAATTCTTCTGTAACAACATGGTACAATGGCCCCAGTCCTGTCCAATTTTCATGCCATATGCTTGTTGTACCACTGTTTATTTCCCACAGAATTTCATGTTCGACACTGTCTCTTGCCATCAGCATTTGTTTCCAAACATGCGACCCACCTCTAAACTGCACTGCAGTAGGTAATTCCTTCTTGCAGTACTTGTTCCACATAAAATTGGACCACAATGTTTTTGTAGTTCTGAATCGCCACCACAACTTTGCAAATAAAGCTTTCGACACATCCTGTAACAGCCTAAAGCCCAGACCACCTTCTTCCTTAGGTAGGCATAAATTTGCCCACGAAGACCAGTGTCTGCTTCTTCCTTCTTCTTTGTTGCTCCAGAAGAATCTTGCGAACATTTTGTGCAAGTGTTCCATAACATTTTTTGGTGGAGCGATGACAGAAAGCATATATACCGGCATACTTTGAAGTACACTCGAAATTAGAATGGCCTTTCCTCCATATGATAAGAGCTTACCCTTCCAAGCATCCACAAAGAATGAGACCTTAAAATAATACCATGGTAAAATTACTTCTAATCCTTGTGTGAAATACTCGACGCCCAAGATGTGAAAAGAAATAGACACTGAAAATCTAACATATGAAGTTGACAGCCCTTGTGATATATTCGTGAGCATGAAGAAAGAACTTTTAGCCTTGTTGATTTCCTATCCTAACACTTTCTCATATTGTCGCAACACTGTCATTATTTTGCTTAATGATTGGGTATGTGCAGAAGCAAAAATAATTGTGTCGTCAGCGTATGCCAAATGGTTCAAAGGTTCAGACCATTTTGGCAATCCAAATCCAATGTATGAGCTGTCTTCGAATAACTTATTCAAAGGTCTGGAAAGCACTTCGGCAGAAAGAATGAATAAAGCCGGTGATAATGGATCTCCTTGTTTCACCCCCCTTGTCGATTTGAAGAAACCTGTCGATTGTCCATTGACTAACACTGACTACCAATTGTTCGACAGTAAATTCCAAATCATTGTTATAAAATGCTCGGCAAATCCCATCCTTCTCAGTACATATAACAGATATCTCCACGACACTCTATCATAAGCCTTTGCCATATCAAGCTTAATGACTAAGTTAGCAGGCTTTTCGCTCTTCCTTATATCAGTTACTATCTCTTGTGTGAGCAATATATTCTCAAAAATACTACTGCCTTTTACAAATCCAGATTGATTTTGAGAGATTAAGCTTGATAAGAACCCTTCTAATCGATCATGAATCACTCTTGAGAAAACTTTATTAATGAAGTTGCTCAAACTGATTGGCCTAACATCAGAGAAAGTATTCACTGTTGACTTCTTAGGCAGCATCACCAAATTTGTATGTGTGATCGATTTAGGCAATGTAGCCCCTCCAAAAAATTGAAGCACCATACTGTGTACATCATGTTTAATAATATCCCAGCATGTTTGGAAAAATAGTCCAGTGAAACCATCTGGACCACTTGCACTCTCATGATTTAGACCAAAAACTGCAGCCTTTACTTCATTCATGGTTGGATATCTACACACTTCCAAGTTCTGCTTCATTGTGACCATCTGGGGTATGTTGTCGAGCATCGAAAATTCTGTGAATCTGGCATCCTCTGCAAACTGGTGTTTGAAAAATTCAACTGATGCATTGGCCAAATTATCTTGGCCTTTGATCCAATCTCCATTA